>JAMYXO010000555.1:0-43170 GCA_033310375.1 Conus canariensis
ATAGAATTTTTAACAAAAATTGACTCAGCAACATACTGCGAACGTTAGCACCGCGACTTCCGAGCCAAAAGACTTGACATCGGCCTCTGAGAAAATGCTCCAGCCTATGAGTGACGTCAGCCACTTTGCAACATCATGCCAGGCTAGCTTTTTCATCTGCTGCAATACTATATTGTGCTGGCTGCAACTTGCTGAATTACGTTTTTAATTGTCACAGTTTATTTCAATTTCTTTCTCCCATTTTTCAATTAAAAAGGACTGAACAGCACCTTTCACAAATTAAAAGGGCCTCCTGATAATTTAAAATGACTGACTTGCTGAATTAAAGCACTTAAAACACCTCTTGACAAAAAACCCATTCGTAAGGACTTAACCCCTTAACCCCTCGCTATTTTGTATCAGTTTTGCACTTCTGTGTGCCGGAGCAAAATTTGACTTTTTGCGGTAGGTTCACTAATTTGATCAGTGCTCATTTATTTGTGGAGATATCTCTTAGATTTTTGGCATGTTTTCTTCCCATACCCAGGGCTATAATACCTGCAAATAATATTTGATTTTGTTCATTCTGAGTATAATAATCAATCTTATAATTCAACTTAAAAAAAAAAAAATTATATTTTGCAAGCATACAAAAACCCACAGCAGCAAAACAAAAAACATACAAACCCAGCCAAAAGTGGTTTTAGTGTTTACTGAACACCTGCGTAAATATTTGGTAGTGAATTTACAACCCACAATTGTTGTTTTATATGATAAATTTATGCATTTCTGGGGTACAGTACAATTCAGGTATCAAGGGACACAATTTTGTTTTCTTAGGTAGGTTCACTGATATGCCCAGTGCTCTTTCAATTCTTGACATATATCTTAGATACTTGGGAAATTTTCTTGTTATATCCTTGGCTACAACCAGATATCACAATAGTTTGATTTTGTTTGTAATGAGTAGACCAAAAATATATATAATGATGAATGTTTTGTTTGAAAAACAGACACTTTCAGAACATAAACAAAATTATAGCACTAAAATCACAATGAAATACCACAAAAACTGGTGTTAGTATCCTTTGAACTTCAGGACAAACATCTGTATTCACAATAAAGCTTGACAATGCATAAAATGTTTAGCAATCCATATCATAGGGGGCACTCCAGCCCAGGTAACGTGGGAAAGAAGATGGGAATTGAACATTATCCACAGCATCAGTCTGCACATCTTGCAAGCCTCTTGGGAATTGGTCTTGTTTAGCAGAGATGAACTAACAATAACAACACTAAGTGTAACTTCCAATTATTCTGTAACTTTTCTTTCACACATGTGGTTTGGTTCACTCATGAACTAAGTGCGATTGATAAAAAGCAATTACCACAGAAGGTAATAAATAAAACATTGCAAAACCAACCACCCCCCCAAAAAAACAGAGACTGCTGAAGATAGGACTGAGCTACAAAAGGCCACACCACAGATGATGAAAGCACACTAACAACTGAAAAATACACTGGTGTCACAGAGAATACACCACACCACAGAACCTATGGACAGAAGGATCAGGATCCCACACTACTGCCAGTAAATGCAAGTTATAGTTGACTGACACACATTTGGGCACACACACACACACACACAACCCACACTGTGCACAAGCACCATATTCAAAAGCAACACACACACACACACACACACACACACACACACACACACACACAGCACCACATGCAAAAGCACCACACACACACACCATGCACAAACACTACACAAACACCACACACACACACACACACACAATGTATACCCACACCATGCACAAGCACTGCTCTCTCTCTCTCTCTCTCTCTCTCTCTCTCTCTCTCTCTCATCACACACACACACACACACACACACACACACACACACACACACACACACCCACAACCACACACACACACACACACACACACACACTCACAACACACACACACACACACACACACACACACACACACACCACACACCACACACACACACACACACCACAAAAACAACTCCACGAAATCCATGGGCTTGAAATTGCCAATGTTTACCTTGATACCTGGGTCACCCGTGAAAGAAAGGTCGAGATTTGGGCAATCAGCACTGGCCACTGTCCATTCTGAAACAAGTTCCGACTGACGAGTGCCATGCCCTCTTCCTCTGCCACGCCCCCTCACACTGGACCCTCGCCGTTGTCCTAAACCCCCTCCCCTTCCTCGACTCTCCTCCCGACCTCTCACGAAAGGAGGGAGGGGGCACTCGACACACACGGAATCGGTTTGTCACTCTCCGATTCGGCCCCACTTGCGCCGGTATCACTCGGTTGAAGTCGGGGATCAGCTTCGTCATCAACACCAACCTCCAATAGCAAAGGGTGGTGTTGATTGTGATCACTTTATTCCTCCTCCGAATCACTTCATTCCACTTCTTTGAAGTCTTCGTCATCGCTTTCACGGTCTTGGATAACTTCTTGAAGCACTTCAAGAGCATTAGATCGTTTGAAAATGGCACGCGCCTGATCGAACTGCCTGCTCGACTCGCCATCTTCAACTGAGAATGACTCTCCGAACTTTGCCAAAGTTATTGACCGAATGGACGCGAGCCGGTCAGTCAGCTGACCCGTGAAAGGGAAGAAACCATCCTTTAGGGTCCCTGCAACCATTTAAACCATTTTTTCTCCTTGCTTCCCTTCTTTAAATCGCCGAATTTTGATGATGAAATTATCTCGAACGCCGTTCGTGCAAGGGCACACAGCTTTCCCGAAACCATCACGAACGCCATTCATGCAAGGGCAGTCAACGGGTTAAAAGGACTTAAAAGACCCTTAGGAACCCTGTAAAAGTTTGAAATATTAACTGAATACAGGTGAACTGACAAAAGAAAACGTTCATTTAGTGACAGATGGAACAGGCTACATTATCAAAAGGGTATATCAACACCACCTAAAATCTCATTTCTCAATTAAAAGATTTAAAAAAACAAATGACAATAAATCTATACAGCATCAGCTTACAGTGATGACCATGTACATAGAACCTTCTCTCCCAAGGGTTGCTACCATGTCCCTCCTACAATCCCATTAACTTGCTAATGTGAGCAACCACAAGATAAACTCACCAGGGGCACAGCTGCATAGAGAAAATCAAAACCAGAATGTAATGTGTGTGTGTGTGTGTGTGTGAGATATATATGTGTGTGTGTGTTTATGCGTGTGTGTGTTTCTGCGTGTGTGTGTGTGTGCATGTATGTATGTGTGTGTGTGTGTGTGTGTGTGTGTGTGTGTGTGTGTGTGTACATAATTGAAAGCGAGTATGGTTCAGAAGCTTGTGAACATTTTCTATAACTGCTACAGAGTCAAAAGCAGTCTAAAACAGTCTTTCTGATTTTGAAAACTATCTAAAATGTCACTTCTGACTTAGTATGTGGCAGTCAATTACAAATTACCTTCCTCAGGGAGATCCTCAGTGCCTTCACTGACCAACATCCAGTTGTCGGTCAGTTCCCAGTTATTCTGCTGCAGTCTCTCCAACTCATCAGGTGTGTCCTCAGCCTAAATCAAAAAGAAGCACATACATATATATGCTGTTAAACTGAGGATTGACAAAAGCACCATCCAAACGTCACTGATCTATTTAATTACGACATGCAAAATAACAAATAAGATTTAATGAAAGCACATTTAAAGTTTTAAATAAAGACACATTTTTACTATCGTCTGAATGAAAATTATATATATATAGATATGTATATATATATATATATATAGAGAGAGAGAGAGAGAGAGAAAGTAATAAGAATCAACGTTATTTAAAAGAAGTGCTCAACCACAGTGGAAGCGACATTTGTCGCTTTAAAAGCAAGCTAAAAACAAGCTTAAAACATCAACAGGTCTGATGTCGACGACTGCACATGCAAGAAACAGACCTGTTGATGTTTTAAGCTTGTTTTTAGCTTGCTTTCAATGTGACAAATATATATAATATATATATATATATATATATAAGCTCACCTTTTCTGGAATGAACAGGTTAATTCATTCAAAACACATACCTGTACTAAAACAAAAAAACAAGGTTTTCTCTGTTCTCAGCTGTAATGTTCTATGAATTTTTTCTTTTTTCAAAGAAGGAAAAAGGGAAAGGAAAGTTGCTGATGATGGCCACAGACTTCATGTTCCAGATATCACAAGCTGTAATACCATTATAGGTTTTTGAGTTTAAACAAATATTTAAAAAAAATACCTGGTATTGCGGTTTAAATGTCCATTCAACATTTGGGTTGTATGTATTCATATGACTAGCCGAAAAGCTGATCTGGACTAAAATCAACAGACATACAAAATTTCAGGGCTTACAATGGTCAGGCATGAAAAAGGGGGTGGTTTTCATGTCTTTTTTTAATTTTAAAGCAAAAGAGTGACATAGTAGTTCAAATTAACCTAATCAAGTGCAATACATTATGCTCTGTGTGAATCCTTGGTTGACAGTAATTTGAAGTTAACTTCCAACATTCTTTACTCAAGTCTGACCCGCTTAACCCTTCCTTTATCCTGCAAATGCATAAGACAAAGTAGATCAACAACAACAACAAAAAAAAAGCGACCACATGGGCAAGGGTGGGGAGGGGGAGGGGGAGGTGAGGAGCGGGCAGAAAAGACCAAATAAGAGTAGCAGACAGAAGAGAGAGAGAGAGAGAGAGAGAGAGAGAGAGAGATGGAAAAAATACCTGTGATTTTTGTGCAGATTGCGGAGATGCCTGTTCATCAGGCAAGTGTGGTTGCCAGTTGTTTTGCCGCAGTTGCTGGAATCTTTTGTCCATGTCCTTGACCTAAATCAAAACGAAGCACATACACATATGCTGTTAAACTGATGACTGACAAAAGCACCATCCAAACATCACTTATCTATTTAATTATGACATGCAAAACAACTTTTAAGATTTAATGAAAGCACATTCAAAGTTTTAAATAAAGGCACATTTTTATCATCAGTCTGAACGAAAATTAATATATTATATTATATATATATATATATATATATATAGCTCACCTTTTCTGGATACCTGTACTAAAACAAAAAACATGGTGTTATCTGTTCTCAGCTGTGATGTTCTATTAATTTTTCCCTTTTCTTTTTTGTAAGAAGGAAAAAGGGAAAGGAAAGTTGATGATGATGGCCACAGACTTCATGTTCCAGATATCACAATCTGTTACACCATTGTAGGTTTTAGGCTTAAGGTTCAGCTTTTGAGTTTCAAACAGTAACAACTGCAGGCATAGGTCCTTGTTTGCTTTTGTGCTTGGCTTTGAGGTTAGAGGGCTAAAACTATCATTTGATGATTTGTTTTCACATGCATTCTATTCATTATATATACGATTTAATCCCAAAACTTTTAGAACCATAAACTTTGACAAGGAACATAGCCATCAGTTGAAGTGAATGATCATTTTACCTCCACCTTTAAGACACTTGCATAGCATGCACAGAAGCATGAACTGGATTACCCTCAAATGATCAGAGATATAAGCCACACTCATCCACAAACAGTCAATCTTCAGGACACCACCTCAGATTTTGCTACCTCACCTACCTGGATCACAAACATTTCAACAAGGCCCCGCAGGTCCTGACACGTGGTGGTAGGGTCCCCAGCTTCACCGCTGTCTACCTGACCTTCCACTGAAACATGCAAGCACCACTCTGCAATGCATTCCATTCATACTTGTACATTAACAAACAGATAGGCATAAAACACTTGAATTACATTCTTCAAGCATTTGCTTTTTGTCTATTTTTGTGTGCATGCATAATAATGATAATAAATCGAGCTTATATAGGGCTCTTCGATGAGAGAAGAAGACTCATCCTCAGAGCACTTCACAATACAGGAAAAATAAAAGTTTCCATAAACATTGCACAATACTGAGAAAAAGGCATCAAAACAATAGGTCACAAAGCAAGCACTAAAACAGATGAACAAGCCACATCCCCCCCACTCTATCCTCCCCCCCCCCCCCACACACACACACACACACACCGCCACACCACACACATGACATTATATGAACAACGCTCGACAAGAATTTGGGAATAGAAGAAAAGAACCATTCCCCATCCCCCCCCCCCCCCCCCCCCCCTCACCCACCCGCCTCCAATTTCGTGAACACTGCACGGGATACAATATAAAACATGCAGAAGGGAGCACCCACACCCACAGACACACACACACACACACACACACACACACACACACACACACACACACACACAAAGGGCAAACTCAACACGAAGCAACAAAAACCCACGCACGTAAACGCACACACACGAACGCACACACGCAAAAGTACATAAGCATTCAGGCACGGAAGCGCGCTGCACATACAAGAGGCAAAAGGATTGAGAATGCATGGGAAACATGCATGTGTGAGTGCATGTCTTATGTACAGCCGTTACTTTTAAAGTGACAAAAAAAAAATTAGGCAACCAAATATTGCATTATTTTCCACTTTCCACTCAATACGAGTCCCCACCCAGCAGTCTACATGGCTTCATTTTCTTATCAATATCTTTCACACACAACTTCAACAGGCACATATTCATAACTTTCTGAGTGAGAGTTTGTGAAAAATTTAGTATTCAAGTCCATGTCAATAAGTTATAATTTTTTTTTTTTTAATTTTAAAAAGCTACTAAATGTATAGGACTTCTTCAAGTTATCCATTTGTGACCAACAAAAAATCCTAATAAAAGTTTAAAATATTAATTGAATACACGTGAACTAACACAAGAAAGCAGTCATTTAGTGACTGATGGAACAAGCTACATTATCAAAAGGTTTAACCTATCAACAGCATCTAAAATCTCATTTCTCAACTGAAAGATTTAAAAAACAAATGACAATAAATCAGCTTACAATGATGACCATGTACATAGAATTTCTCTCCCAAGGGTTGCTACCATGTCCCTCCTACAATCCCATTAACTTGCTAATGTGAGCAACCACAACATAAACTCACCAGGGGTGCAGCTGCATAGAGAAAATCAAAACCAGAATGTAATATGTGTGTGTGTGTGTGTGTGTGTGTGTGTGTGTGTGTGTGTGTGTCTTCTGGTGCTTAAATGATTTTTCTCCTACCTGAGGGTTCACGTCTTGGGGGAGATTCCCATGAGGAACAGCCTGGCTCTATATAACAGAGTCAGAACACAAACTTCAGCCCAGAAGCAAACAAGAGAAAAACACAGAGCAAGGTTCCATTCTGTTCAAAGTCCCTTCAATTGTAAATCGGTTTATTTCGAAATCATCTACCAGTCACTCTGCAGTTGAAATTGAATTCAAATGCGAGATATAATATTTTAAGCCAGAACCTACCCATTCTGTAGTTTAAATTGTGCATTAAACATTGTAACTTCAACATGACTAAACTCACAACTTTGCTGTTTTGTGCCACCTTGGAGTAAGCACTGTATTTTTGTTTGGTGTGTGTGTGTGTGTGTGTGTGTGTGTGTGTGTGCTTTTTTAAGACCGCATCAAACAACTCCAAGACTTCATCTTACACAAACGTTCTTCACACCAAGTTATTAAAAAGAAGATGGAATAGGTATAAATGATGGTTGCTATCATCAACAGAAAACAGAACAGGATTGTGATAATAAATGAGAAAACATTTTTAATCTGCAAGATACAGAGATTGCAGCTAACCCCTTGAGAAACTAAAGACTGAGCTCAAACAGCAAAAATTAGGTCTACTCATTCATCTGATTGTGCTAGTATATCTGCTCATTTTGGTGTTCTAACTACCTTGAAGTTGAAACATGTTTGTTTATTATGTCTAATGTGTTCCTTTCCTATCACAACAATGTATCAAGCCTGACACATGTTAGCCATTTATCTAATAAAACTTCATCCATCTATAAGATTGTTCTGAAAACATCCATTCATTGTTTATTTCTATAATAAAAAAAAATTAAAAAAAAACTCTGTTGTTCCAATTGTAGTGTGATTGTTTTTCTTTACCTTCTGTAAAGGTCTTTGTGATGAAGTCTTCTTTCTTCTTCCTTCAGTGAGATATTAATGCACTCTACATGTAATGTGACACTTCTGACAAAATCTGCCAGTGACAAAACATGCTGGGTGACAAAACATGCTGCTACAACACTTGAATCATGAGCCAAGAACCCCAATTTAACACCATGCTTGGACTGAACAAATCTGAAAGGAACAGAAAACTCTACAATTAAACACCTTGCTTGGACTGAACAAATCTGAAAGGAACAGAAAACCCTACAATTAAACACCTTGCTTGGACTGAACAAATCTAAAAGGAACAGAAAACTCTACAATAAAACACCTTGCTTGGACTGAACTAATCTGAAAGGAACAGAAAACCCTACAATTAAACACCTTGCTTGGACTGAACAAATCTAAAAGGAACAGAAAACTCTACAATTAAACACCTTGCTTGGACTGAACTAATCTGAAAGGAACAGAAAACCCTACAATTAAACACCTTGCTTGGACTGAACAAATCTAAAAGGAACAGAAAACTCTACAATAAAACACCTTGCTTGGACTGAACTAATCTGAAAGGAACAGAAAACCCTACAATTAAACACCTTGCTTGGACTGAACAAATCTAAAAGGAACATAAAACCCTACAATTAAACACCTTGCTTGGACTGAACTAATCTGAAAGGAACAGAAAACTCTACAATTAAACACCTTGCTTGGACTGAACAAATCTGAAAGGAACATAAAACCCTACAATTAAACACCTTGCTTGGACTGAACTAATCTGAAAGGAACAGAAAACTCTACAATTAAACACCTTGCTTGGACTGAACAAATCTGAAAGGAACAGAAAACCCTGGCAAACACAGGAGAAAAAAATTCTATGGCACTTTATGTTGCAACCAAAGCTAACAAAGATAAATCTACACAAATTTGAGGTACACAGTAAGCCAGTACATACTGAAAAACTGATTTACACATGCATGTACTTCACTGATTTACACATTATGTACTTCACTGATTTACACATGTATGTACTTTGCTGATTTACACATGTATGTACTTCACTGATTTATACATGCATGTACTTCACTGATTTACACATGCATGTACTTCACTGATTTACACATGTATGTACTTCACTGATTCAAGTTGCCTGGAACCAGATCTCTGAATGCAATTCAAAAGCAGGATGTATGAAAATTATCTCTTTAATCAACTCGCAGTCTCAATTCCACACGATTAACATATAGGCAAAACAAACACTTTGTTCCCATCTGACCTCCGCAAATAAAAGGTCACATGAAAACAACAAAAGAAAAGAAGAGAGAGAGAGAGAGAGAGAGAGAGAGAGAGAGAGAGAGAGAGAGAGTCAGATTTCTTCCTTTTCCCTCTATTTTCCAGGAGGCTGAAGAGACACCTGCTGGCTGCTGACAGCATTTTTGTTATTCCAACAGTAGGGGCTTTGAGGGGTGGAGAGAGAAACTTTGGAGACATGCATATATACATTTTTGCAAAATGACAAACTGATACTCAATCATTTCCTTTTTACCTCCTTTTCCCTTTTCATTTTCATCCCAAGTTTTCTTTTCCATCCTTTCATACCAATGGCAGAAGGTGCAGAGACAGGGGGAGGGACAGGGAGTTCTTAAAGGTCTAATCATATTGAGTTTTAAATGATGATGGTGATAATAATAATACTAATAATATTAATAACAATGATATGATAATCATCATCATAATGAGGATATGTTCTACAGCATCCATCCAAACAATTAAGGTTCCAAGGTGCTTTACGAATGTTTACAAACTATCTCTCTCTCTCTCTCTCTCTCTCCTCTCTCTCTCACACACAACACACACACACACACACACACACACACACACACACACTAGCACACAGTATCATGGAGTATAACACATACACTGCATAACAGAGGTAACAGCTCATTCATACACAAATGAATGTGTGCATGTGACCGGCAGCTATTTACTTGTTTAGCAATATTTCTGGTGGTATTCTGCAACTAATGATCAAACACATTTTAACTGCGGACATGGAGGAAGTGGCATGATGTAGTTTGAAACAATGAAAGATAGTGAGTTCCACAGCATGGTCGCTGAAGAGAAGAATGCCCTAGAAGGAATTTGAAATATTGGATCATCAGACAAAGACCAAAGGGAATGGGCTGAAATGTGTATTTCAAAGAGGTCAGGAAGAAAGACAGACATTATCTTGTAATTTAGACATGCAGATTTATCCTACATTATACCCTACACAATTAGTACATATTCTATTCTATACAAATTCTTTATTCATCTAGATTTGTTTCTTCTTAAGATGCAAAATTAGCAAAGCACAATGCATAGTTTTTCAATTTAATTTTCAAAATCCACATAATGTGTACTTTACATTAAATCAATGTTGACTCCTCTCTCTCTCTCTCTCTCTCTCTCTCTCTCTCTCTCTCTCTCTCTCTCACCCACCCACACACACACACACACACACACACACAATCAAAACACACACACATTTACAATCTTTTTCTTTCTTAGACTGGAAGATGTCAAAATTGCTGTTGTTGTTATTGTTTGTTGCTGAGCAATGGAATGAGTGGAGTGTTGGGTGTTCAGGGGCAGACAGATGGTCGGAGGTTTATTCATAAATTGGCTTCAGCCAGTCAATGAAGACGTCATGGGACACAGGGTGAAGTTGCTTCCCTTTAATTACCTTCCAGAACTCCAGGAACACACATTTGAAAAAAAAAAAAAAATCAGCTGGATGGCAGAACTAATGGTCACAAAGCCAGCAACACAGTGCGGCAGACCACTCAGATCTCCTGAAGACCAAACTGCCAAAATGTTTTGTTTTCTTAAGCAGTTTCCCAATTGGAAAGCTGGCCATCTATTTAAAGTAGAACTAAGTATTGATGAAAACCTCTGAATTGAATGACTAATAAATTGGAGTATGTCCCTTTGGATAGTTTCACTGTCCAATGAAACTTGGGGAATTCAAGTCAGTGAACAGGCCTACTCCTGAACGTTCTCCTCAATGTTCATCATGTCGATAGGAAATACTCCACAGCCTGAGATACTGTCTTCATGAATGTGATGATGTGCAGTGGTAGGGAGTGCAGGCCAAGACAGGCAGATGATGGTAGGTTCAGGAACCAAGGGACAACAACCAGATAAAGAGAATGTAGAGGGAACAAAGTGGAGTTTTTTCCCTTTTATTTCACTTCCAAAGCCAGGAACATGCACACTCCAGCCAACAGCACCTCACTTATATATCAGAGAACCGGACTGTAAAACCAGCAACACTGTGCCATAGACCAAACAGGCCTTACAGAAATTTGTGCTATTTGTCACAGCTTCCATGTTGTCTGGCTCACCGTCCATTCAAAGCATTCAAACATACTGTACTACTACTGATGAAAACTTCGAACCCAAGGAATAAAATGAAGCATGTCACATGTGATGCTTTGTTGTTATATTAAATTATTGGTGATTAAAGTCGACAACTCAAGCCACTTTTAATGAAATTTGCGATTATAAATACCAAACAACATGAAATAATTTCATAATGAATGAATGGCAGGCATTTCACTCTTCTGAAATGAATATTCAATTATTCAAATGCAGTATCAGCAGAGAACTTTGTCCCTGAAAAATACAAAACACATCTGCTGGCTCTTCTGTCAGTTCTGAGGTATTCACATTTTACTTAAAGAGTTTTACATGAAATAATCAAGATTCCCCAATCAAAGGAGTTAAGGGGAAGGTAGCTCTTGAACAAAACATGTTGTCTGCTAAAGGTCACCAAGAGATCTGTGTATATGAAATTTTGACACAAAATTCAATTGCAAAGTAGTCTATAGCAAGTTCACAACAGACTAATAAAATCATAATTTGTGAATAATTTTGATTGTGATTATTGTAACAAGAATCACAGGTTTAAAAAAAAAAGTCCTAGTTCTGCAGAATGATAATTCAGCCCAAATCTGTGACAATGATAGTGCGACAAAATGAAGGCAACCGAAGGCTGACATCATGGGCATGTGATGTATCACATGACTTCATCAGAGCTTACAAAGTTTACTTTTAAACTTTTGGATTTACAGTAATGAGCATCTTGAACAAAATCAAGAAACAAAGTCTGAATAGGCAAGAAGCAAACAACAGAAAAACACAGAGCAAAGTTCCATTCTGTTCAAAGTCCCTTCAATTGTAAATTGGTTTGTTATTTCTAAATCATCTACCAGTCACTCTGCAGTTGAAATTGATAGTAACCATATCTCTCACTTATCATTATCTGGTTTTAAAAACATCAGTGGAAAGGAAACGGCGTATCAGTTTAACATGCAGCAAAACAGAGGGTGTGCCCTGGTATTTTGTCCCTAATAGCAATGGTCTGCTGTGAAATGTGTAATTAGTTTTTCCCTGAAGGATTCTGTAATTTGAGTACATCGGTAATGTAGTGGAAGTGAATTCCAAACCACGCTACCTGAGTAAGATAAGCTTGATTTCAATAGATGTATTCTAGGTGTGGGAACCTGGAATTTGGTTGAATCCCTAGGGTTTATGCTAAATTTGGACTGAAGAGTTTGTGGTGCTAAACCCGATGCAATTTTTTGCATTAGCAGACATTTGTTGACAGCAAACATTTCTTGTAACGGAAGAGCCCCCGCTTTAGTATTATCCCCTTCACTAAGACTAGATGATTTTAATAGGACTGCTTTAAGTGCTCTTTTGTAGACACGTAAGAGGTTTCATGGCATTAGCACTAGCAGAATCAAATAGTGTTGAACAATAATTGATTGAAGAGAGAACATGTGCGCGTAGGAACAATTTCCTGGCATGAAGGTTTAAGAAATGCTTAATCTTGCTGATATGTTTGTCTGGATATTGATTTACATAAACTGCGAAGAGGATAAGACCAAGAAAGATTATTATCAACATATACGTCTAGAACTCGATGGCTTTCCACCACTTCAATTTCCTGATTATTGACAAAAATCAGTAACAGAAATCAGAGAGAGAGAGAGAGAAGAGAGAAGAGAGAGAGAGAGAGAGAGAGAAATGCATAAATGTCTGTGACTATGTAAGTGTATGCATAATGTGGTTATCTAAGTGCAAATAAATGTCCCTATAAGCATCCCTACAACATACCTGCAAATAATCTTTAAGTAAATGCTTAACTGAACTACAAATCAAGAAAAAAACAACACTGAAGGCAAACTTCAAATCTGAAATAACATCACACACAGACATGCCTGATAATGGTGGTAAATGAGCTTGAAGAGGTAAACAGTCAAACAGGAGAGAGAGAGAGGAGAGAGAGAGAGAGAGAGAGAGAGAGAGAAGAGAGAGAGTGAGTGTGTGTGTGTGTGTGTGTGTGTGTGGTGTGTGTGTGTGTGTGTTGTTGTGTGTGTGTGTTTCTGGTGCTTAAATGATTTTTCTCCTACCTGAGGATCCAGGCCTTGGGGGTGACTCCCACCGGGAACATCCAGGTTCTATACAACAGAGTCACAACACAAACTTAACATCCAGGTTCTATACAACAGAGTCACAACACAAACTTAACATCCAGGTTCTATACAACAGAGTCACAACACAAACTTAACATCCAGGTTCTATACAACAGAGTCACAACACAAACTTAACATCCAGGTTCTATACAACAGAGTCACAACACAAGCATCAGTCCAGAAGCAAACAACAGAAAAACACAGAGCAAGGTTCCATTCTGTTCAAAGTCCCTCAATTGTAAATCAGTTTGTTATTTCTAAATCATCTACCAGTCACTCTGCAGTTGAAATTGAATTAAAATGTGAGATATATATTTTATGCCAGAACCAGCCCATTCTGTAGTTTTAATTGTGCATTAAACATTGTAACTTCAACATGACTAAACTCACAACCTTGGTATTTTGTGCCACCTTGGAGTAAGCACAGTGTTTTTGTTGTGTGTGTGTGTGCTTTTTTAAGACTGCATCAAACAATTCCAAGTGTCCATCTTACACAAACGTTCCTCACATCAAATTATTAAAAAGAAGATGGAATAGGTACAAATGAAGGTTGCTATCATCAACAGAAAACAGAACAGGATTGTGATAATAAATGAGGAAACATTTTTAATCTGCAAGATACAAAGATTGCAGCAACCCCCCCCCCCCCCCCCCCCCCCTTTCTGTAAAGGTCTTTCTGATGAAGTCTTCTTTTCCTCTACCTTCAGTGAGATCTTAATGCACTCTACATGTAATGTGACACTTCTGACAAAATCTGCCAGTGACAAAACATGCTGGGTGACAAAACATGCTGCTTATTATACTTGTAGTATGAGCCAAGAACCCCAATTAAACACCTTGCTTGGACTGAACTAATCTAAAAGGGACAGAAAACCCTACAATTAAACACCTTGCTTGACTGAACTAATCTAAAAGGGACAGAAAACCCTACAATTAAACACCTTGCTTGGACTGAACTAATCTAAAAGGACAGAAAACTCTACAATTAAACACCTTGCTTGGACTGAACTAATCTAAAAGGACAGAAAACCCTACAATTAAACACCTTGCTTGGACTGAACAAATCTGAAAGGAACAGAAAACCCTACAATTAAATACCTTGCTTGGACTGAACTGTAAATCTGAAAGGAACAGAAAACCCTACAATTATTGCTTGGACTGAACTAATCTGAAAGGAACAGAAAACTCTACAATAAAACACCTTGCTTGGACTGAACTAATCTGAAAGGAACAGAAAACTCTACAATTAAACACCTTGCTTGGACTGAACTAATCTGAAAGGAACAGAAAACCCTGACAATTACAACACCTGCTTGACGAACAAATCTAAAGTACAAAACCCTGGCAAACACAGAGAAAAAAATTCTATGCACTTTATGTTGCAACAAAGCTAACAAAGATGAAATCTACACAAATTTGAGGTACACAGAAGCCAATACATACTGAAAAACTGATCTACACATGCATACATACTCACTGATTTACACATGTATGTACTTCACTGATTTACACATGTATGTAACTTCATTGATTTACACATGTAGTACTTCACTGATTTACACATTATGTACTTCACTGATTTACACATTATGTACTTCACTGATTTACACATGTATGTACTTCACTGATTTACACATGTACGTACTTCATTGATTTACACATGCATGTACTTCACTGATTTACACATGTATTGTACTTCACTGATTTACAACACTGTATGTACTTCATTGATTTACACATGTATGTACTTCACTGATTTACACATGTATGTACTTCACTGATTTACACATGTATGTACTTCACTGATTCAAGTTGCCTGGAACCAGATCTCTGAATGCAATCCAAAAGCAGGGATGTATGAAAATTATCTCATTAATCAACTCGCAGTCCTCAATTCCACGATTAACATAAAGGCAAAACAAACACTTTGTTCCCATCTGACCTCCGCAAATAAAAGGTCCACACGAAAACAACAAAAAGAGAGAGAGAGAGAGACAGAGAGAGAGAGAAGAGAGAAGAGAGAGAGAGAAAGAGAGAAAGTCAGATTTCTTCCTTTTCCCTCTATTTTCCAGAGGCTGAAGAGACACCTGCTGGCTGCTGACAGCATTTTTGTTATTCCAACAGTAGGGGCTTTGAGGGGTGGAGAGAGAAACTTTTGGAGACATGCATATATACATTTTTGCAAAATGACAAACTGATACTCAATCATTTCCTTTTTACCTCCTTTTCCCTTTTCATTTTAATCCTAAGTTTGTTTTCCATCCTTTCATATCAATGGCAGAAGGTGCAAGACAGGGGGAGGGACAGGGAGTTCTTAAAGGTCTAATCATATTGGTTTTAAATGATGAAGGTGATAATAATAATACTAATACTATAATAACAATGCTATGATAATCATCATCATAATGAGGATATGTTCTACAGCACCCATCCAAACAATTAAGGTTCCAAGGTACTATACGAATGTTTACAAATCACTCCTCTCCCTCTCTCTCTCTTCTCTCTCTCCTCTCTCTCTCTCTCTCTCACACACACACACACACACACACACACACTAGCACATAGTATCATGGAGTGTAACACATACACTGCATAACAGAGGTAACAGCTCATTCATACACGAGTGAATGTGTGCATGTGACAGGCAGCAATTTACTTATTTAGCAATATCTCTGGTGGTATTCTGCAACTAATGATCAAACACATTTTAACTGGGACATGGAGGAAGTGGCATGATGTAGTTTGAAACAATGAAAGATAGTGAGTTCAACAGCGTGGTTGCTGAAGAGAGAATGCCCTAGAAGAATTTGAAATATTGGATCATCAGACAAAGAGTAGACCAAAGGAATGGGATAAATGTGTATTTCAAAGAGGTCAGGAAGAAAGACAGACATTATCTTGTAATTTAGACATGCAGATTTATCCTACATTATACCCTACACAATTAGTACATATTCTATTCTATACAAATTCTTTATTCATCTAGATTTGTTTCTTCTTAAGATGCAAAATTAGCAAAGCACAATGCATAGTTTTTCAATTTAATTTTCAAAATCCACATGTGTACTTTACATTAAATCAATGTTGACTCCTTGTCTCTCTCTCTCTCTCTCTCCTCTCTCTCTCTCTCTCTCTCTCTCTCTCTCTCTCTCTCTCACACACACACACACACACACACACACACACCCACACAATCAAAACACACACATATTTACAATCTTTTCTTTCTTAGACTGGAAGAATGTCAAAATTGCTTTGTTGTTATGGTTTGTTTGCTGAGCAATGGAATGAGTGGAGTGTTGGGTTTCAGAAAAACAGAGGGTCGGGATTTTTCCCAAAAGGGGGCTTCACCAGAAATGAAGCTCAGGGAACACGGGGTAAGGGTTCGCCTTAAATTTCCCTTTCCCAAAGAACTCCAACACATTAAAAAAAAAAAAATCGGGGATGCAACAGGGGCCAAAGCCCCCAACACAGGGGCGAGACCCTCAACCCTCCAGACCAAACCCCAAAAAGGGGTGGTCAACATTTCCCAAGGGAAAGGGGGGGCCATCCTTTTAAAAGAACAAGTTTGGAAAAACCTCTGAAGTAATGACAAAAATGAGGGGGGCCCTTTGGGGGATATTTTCGGGGGCCATTGAACTGGATCAATCGGGAAAACAGCCACTCGGAACTTCCCCCAAGGTCATCTTTCAATAAATTACTCCACGCCAGTTACTTCCAGGAAGGATATGGCAGTGGAGGGGGCCCCAAACACAGTTTGTGGGGTTCGGGAACCAACAACACCAATAAAAAATGGAGAGGAACAAAGGTTTTTCCCTTTATTACTCCAAAGAAAACATCACCCCCGCCAACAGCACCCACTATTCAAGAACCCTAAAACCACACACGGTGCCTTAACCAAACACCTACAAATTGGGCTATCAAACTTCCATTTGCTGGCTCCCCGGGCCATCAAACTTCTACTGGGGGGACTACTATTGGAAAACTCCACCCAAAAAGAAAAAAGCAGGGCCCACTTGTAGGCTTGGGGGGGAAAAAAAATTTTTGGTGATAAACGCAACCAAGCCACTTTAAAAAATTTGCGATTAAAATCCAACACAGTTTAATTTCTTATTATGAAGGCAGCATCCCCTTTCGAAGATTTCAATTTTAGTCAAATGCAACATAAAAGAAACGGGGGTCCCAAAAGAAAACACAGGGGGGGGGCCCCTTCGGCAGTCGGGGGTATCACTTGTACAAAAGAGGTCATGAAAAATCAGATCCCCAATCAAAGGATTGGGGGAAGTAGCCCTGAACAAAACAGGTTGCTATACGGTCCCCAAAGAACGTATATAAATTGACACAAAATTTCAAAAATAAAGTTTTAAAAAGCATTCACAACAGCTAAAAATCAAAATTTTGGGTGAATAATTGGGAGGGGTTTTGGGGAAAAAAAGCACAGTTAAAAAAAGTCCGGGGTTTCGGCAAAAATATAACGGGCAATCTGTGAAATGATGGGCAAAAAAAATAAAGGGGCAACCAAAGGGCGGAAAACTGTTTTTGAGTATCACATAACTTACAACTACAAAGTTACTTTAAACTTTTGGAGTTACAGTAATTTGCATCTTGAAAAAAATCAAGAACAAAGTCAAAAGCAAGAGCAAAAAACAAAAAAACCAGAGGGAAAGGCCATCTGTTCAAAGCCCTCAATAAAATTGGGGGGTTTTTATTTTTTAAACTCTTCCTCACTCGCTTGGGAAAAGAAGTAACCATCTCCACTTATCATGATCGGGGGGGGAAAACCTTTGGAAGAACCCGTACATTTAAAAACCGCAAAACAGAGGGGGGTTTCCCCTTTTTTGTCCCAAACAAGGCTCGGAAATGTGGGAAGTATTTTTCCCGGAGGTTCTGTATTTAGGGGGATCGGGAATGTAGGGGGAAATAATTCCAACCAAAACCCACCAGAAATAACGTGATCAATAGATGTATTTCAGGGGGGGGAAACCGGATGGGTTTGGGAAACCCTAGGTTTGCTAATTGGACAAATTGGGGTGGGGAACCCGATGCATGTTTTTTCATACAGACAGGGGGTTTACCATCTTCGTGTAACAAGAACCCCCCTCAGGTTATCCCCTCACAAACAGATGATAATAGGACGGGTTTAAATCCTTTGTAGACACGTAAGAGTTCTTTCCACCACTTCAATTTCCTTGTATGTAGATTAAATCATTAAGAGAAAAGCATAGAGAGGGAGTGAGAGAGAAGAAGAGATAGAGAGAAAGAGATAGGCATAAAGGCGGGGACTAATTAATTGGTGGCAAGAAGTGGGTTAGCTATGGCAAATAAAGGCCCTATTAGCAGCCCTACAACATACCGGCTATTAATCTTTGAATGAAGGCTGAACTGACTACAATGTCTAAAAATAACAACACGGAATATAATTTCATATGATGTAATTCATCACAGACAACAGGGCCTGTGTAATGGGGAATGTGAGCGGAGATTAACAGTCCAAACAAGAGAGTGAGAGGAGAAGAAGAGATAGAAGAGAGAGAAGAGAGTGAGAAAGGAGATTGTGTGTGGGGTGGGGGTTGGTGTGGGTGTGGGTTGTGGGTGGTTTGTGTTGGTGGTTTTGGTTCTGGTGCGTAAATGAGGGTTCTCCCTGCCTGAGATCCAGGCCGTGGGGGAGCCCACCGGAACATACCCAGGGTCCTATACTAACTAGGCACAACACAACGTAACATCCCGGGTTCGATACCACTAGTCAACAACACTAACTTTAACTTCCAGGGTCGTTTCAACAACACAACACAAACTACATCCAGGTCTATGAAACCAAGGCACAACACAAACTGAACTAGCCTGTTCGAGAAATCAAGTCACAACACAACAGCATCTAAGCAAACAACAAAAAACACAGACAAGGGTCCAGTGCTGTTCATAGGCCCTCTAGTGGGAAAGCGGGGTGTTTGTTCTAAATCATCTAACCAGCCACGCTGTGGCAGGTGAAATTGATAATGTTATAAGGTAGATTATTTTTTGCCAATACACCCTTTCATGAGGGTTGTTAATGGTGTGCAGTAAATCAATGGGAACGGTCAACATACTAACCCACAACCTTGTATTTGTGGGCACCTGGAGGAAGCTCAGAGGGTTTGTGGGGTGGTTGGGGGGGGGCTGGTTGTAAGACAGCATCTACAAGTCCTAGGGGCCTGCTGACCAACAAACGTGCCTCACAGCATTGATTTATAAGATGAGGGATATAGGGACAAATGATGGGTGGGGCTATCTGCAACAAAAACAAACAAGTGGGGGGTAAGAATTAATACAGTTTTTAATTCTGCATGAGTACAATGTTTGTGCAGTCAACCCCCCCCCCCCCCCCCCCCCCCCCCCACGCCCTGCTGTAAAGGTGTGTCGGGAGAAGGCAGCTTGGTGCCTCTTCCTTCAGTGTAGCGAATGGCACTCTTATATGTGAGGTTACTCTGTCTGACTAAAGCTCCAGGACCTAAAACACTGGGGCAAAACTGCTTCTTAGGAGACTGGAGTAGAGGCCAAGAACCCCCAATTATACACCGTTGCGGTGACGGAACTATCTAAAAACAGTAAACCCGACAAGTAAACACCGGCCGTGTGGACGAACGATTCCGAAAGGAACAGAAACCCTACAATTAAACACCAGCTGGACGAACTAATTGCTGAAAAACAGAAAACTCTACAATTTAAACACCTTTGCTTGACTGGGAACGAAGCGGGAAAGGAACAGAAAACTCTACACGGTAACCCTGGTGCTGGACTGGAACTAATCTGATTGGACAGAATACCCGACACAGAAACACCGTGCGTACAGAAACAAATCTGAAAGAACAGAAAACCCCAAATCACTGAGAAAAAAAGTCTGATGGGCCCACTACTTGTGTTGTATGTTGCAAACCAAACCTACAAAGATAAAATCGACACAAATTGGAGGACACCAGGAAACCTAGACTAGACTAAAATCGGATCTAACAGGCAGACACATACGGCACGGTTGTACACAGGGATGGTACGGCACGAGGTGACACATTATTAACTCAGTGATTTACACATGGTATGGTATGCACTGAGTGTGTACTCAGTAGGTACTGCACGGATTGTACAACTTATGTTTCTTCACGGAATTCACATGTATGGTTCTGTCATTGAGGACACAGGATGTGTACTTCACCGGGATTGTGACTCAGGGGTATGAGTCGTGCACTGAAGTTACACTGTTTTTAATGGTCTCTGATTCCAGTTGCCTTGCCACCCGAACTCAGCACCCTGCCCACCCCCCGTAGCCGGCAGACTGCCCCTACACTCATACATCTCCCCATCAGACAGTCACCCTACCCGGATTCACCCTCCACAGGCAACCCCACCCACTATGTACCCCATCTGCACTACCGCCACTACCACCCGGTACCCCCGACCACACCCCAAAGCAGACAAGAGAGACACGCGCGAGAGAGCGCGCGAGAGAGAGAGGGAGAGCGACCGATTAATCTCTTACCTTTTCCCACACTTATATCCCGCTGCTGCAGCAACCCCTCAGGCTGCTGACACAGCCTTTTTGTTATTCCCACCAGTAGGGGGCTTTGAGGGTGCAGAGCGAAACAATTGGAGACTTGCAATCAACATTAATTGCAAAATGACAAACTGATACTCAATCATTTCCTTATGACCCTCCTTTTCCCCTTTTCATTTTACTCCTACGTTTTCTGAGTTTTCCTCCTAAACATAACCAATGGCCGAAGGTGCCGACGACAGGGGAGACCAGGGAGTTCTTAAAAGTACTAATCATATTGAGTTTTAAATATGAAAGGGTGAATAAAATAATACTTAATACTAATTCATAACCATGCAATGATAAAATCATCATCATAATGAGATATTTCTACAGCACCCATCCAAACATTAAGGTTCCAAGGTGCTATAACGAATGTTTACAAAACTCTCTCACTCTTCTCTCCTCTCATCTCTCTCATCTCTCTCTCACACACACACACAGCACACACACACAGCAACACACACTACACATCGGGATCATGGAGTGGTATCACATACCCCAGCATAACAAGGTAACAGCTCATTCATACACGAGGGAAAGTGTGCATGTGACAGGCCGCAATTTACTTATTTAGCAATATCTCTGGTGGTATTCTGCAACTAATGATCAAACACATTTTAACTGCGGACATGGAGGAAGTGGCATGATGTAGTTTGAAACAATGAAAGATAGTGAGTTCAACAGCGTGGTTGCTGAAGAGGAGAATGCCCTAGAAGGAATTTGAAATATGGATCATCAGACAAAGAGTAGACCAAAGGGAATGGGATGAAATGTGTATTTCAAAGAGGTCAGGAAGAAAGACAGACATTATCTTGTAATTTAGACATGCAGATTTATCCTACATTATACCCTACACAATTAGTACATATTCTATTCTATACAAATTCTTTATTCATCTAGATTTGTTTCTTCTTAAGATGCAAAATTAGCAAAGCACAATGCATAGTTTTTTCAATTTAATTTTCAAAATCCACATAATGTGTACTTTACATTAAATCAATGTTGACTCCTTCTCTCTCTCTCTCTCTCTCTCTCTCTCTCTCTCTCTCCTCTCTCTCTCTCTCCACACACACCACACACACACACACACACACACACAATCAAAACACACACATATTTACAATCTTTTTCTTTCTTAGACTGGAAGATTCAAAATTGCTGTTGTTGTTATTGTTTGTTGCTGAGCAATGGAATGAGTGGAGTGTTGGGTGTTCAGGGGCAGACAGATGGTCGGAGGTTTATTCATAAATTGGCTTCAGCCAGTCAATGAAGACGTCATGGGACACAGGGTGAAGTTGCTTCCCTTTAATTACCTTCCAGAACTCCAGGAACACACATTTGAAAAAAAAAAAAAAAAATCAGCTGGATGGCAGAACTAATGGTCACAAAGCCAGCAACACAGTGCGGCAGACCACTCAGATCTCCTGAAGACCAAACTGCCAAAAGTGTTTGTTTTCTTAAGCAGTTTCCCAATTGGAAAGCTGGCCATCCATTTAAAGTAGAACTGAATATTGATGAAAACCTCTGAATTGAATGACTAATAAATTGGAGTATGTCCCTTTGGATAGTTTCACTGTCCAATGAAATCTTGGGGAATTCAAGTCAGTGAACAGGCCTACTCCTGAACGTTCTCCTCAATGTTCATCATGTCGATAGGAAATACTCCACAGCCTGAGATACTGTCTTCATGAATGTGATGATGTGCAGTGGTAGGGAGTGCAGGCCAAGACAGGCAGATGATGGTAGGTTCAGGAACCAAGGGACAACAACCAGATAAAGAGAATGTAGAGGGAACAAAGTGGAGTTTTTTTCCCTTTTATTTCACTTCCAAAGCCAGGAACATGCACACTCCAGCCAACAGCACCTCACTTATATATCAGAGAACCGGACTGTAAAACCAGCAACACTGTGCCATAGACCAAACAGGCCTTACAGAAATTTGTGCTATTTGTCACAGCTTCCATGTTGTCTGGCTCACCGTCCATTCAAAGCATTCAAACATACTGTACTACTATGATGAAAACTTCCGAACCCAAGGAATAAAATGAAGCATGTCACATGTGATGCTTTGTTGTTATATTAAATTATTGGTGATTAAAGTCGACAACTCAAGCCACTTTTAATGAAATTTGCGATTATAAATACCAAACAACATGAAATAATTTCATAATGAATGAATGGCAGGCATTTCACTCTTCTGAAATGAATATTCAATTATTCAAATGCAGTATAGCAGAGAACTTTGTCCCTGAAAAATACAAAACACATCTGCTGGCTCTTCTGTCAGTTCTGAGGTATTCACATTTTACTTAAAGAGTTTACATGAAATAATCAAGATTCCCCAATCAAAGGAGTTAAGGGGAAGGTAGCTCTTGAACAAAACATGTTGTCTGCTAAAGGTCACCAAGAGATCTGTGTATATGAAATTTTGACACAAAATCTCAATTACAAAGTAGTCTATAGCAAGTTCACAACAGACTAATAAAATCATAATTTGTGAATAATTTTGATTGTGATTATTGTAACAAGAATCACAGGTTTAAAAAAAAAAGTCCTAGTTCTGCAGAATGATAATTCAGCCCAAATCTGTGACAATGATAGTGCGACAAAATGAAGGCAACCGAAGGCTGACATCATGGGCATGTGATGTATCACATGACTTTATCAGAGCTTACAAAGTTTACTTTTAAACTTTTGGATTTACAGTAATGAGCATCTTGAACAAAATCAAGAAACAAAGTCTGAATAGGCAAGAAGCAAACAACAGAAAAACACAGAGCAAAGTTCCATTCTGTTCAAAGTCCCTTCAATTGTAAATTGGTTTGTTATTTCTAAATCATCTACCAGTCACTCTGCAGTTGAAATTGATAGTAACCATATCTCTCACTTATCATTATCTGGTTTTAAAAACATCAGTGGAAAGGAAACGGCGTATCAGTTTAACATGCAGCAAAACAGAGGGTGTGCCCTGGTATTTTGTCCCTAATAGCAATGGTCTGCTGTGAAATGTGTAATTAGTTTTTCCCTGAAGGATTCTGTAATTTGAGTACATCGTAATGTAGTGGAAGTGAATTCCAAACCACGCTACCTGAGTAAAAAGTAAGATAAGCTTGATTTCAATAGATGTATTCTAGGTGTGGGAACCTGGAATTTGGTTGAATCCCTAGGGTTTATGCTAAATTTGGACTGAAGAGTTTGTGGTGCTAAACCCGATGCAGTTTTTTTGCATTAGCAGACATTTGTTGACAGCAAACATTTCTTGTAACGGAAGAGCCCCTGCTTTAGTATTATCCCCTTCACTAAGACTAGATGATTTTAATAGGACTGCTTTAAGTGCTCTTTTGTAGACACGTAAGAGGTTTCATGGCATTAGCACTAGCAGAATCAAATAGTGTTGAACAATAATTGATTGAAAGAGAACATGTGCGCGTAGGAACAATTTCCTGGCATGAAGGTTTAAGAAATGCTTAATCTTGCTGATATGTTTGTCTGGATATTGATTTACATAAACTGCGAAGAGGATAAGACCAAGAAAGATTATTATCAACATATACGTCTAGAACTCGATGACTTTCCACCACTTCAATTTCCTGATTATTGATAAAAATCAGTAAGAGAAATCAGAGAGAGAGAGAGAGAGAGAAGAGAAGAGAGGAGAGAGAGAGAAATGCATAAATGTCTGTGACTATGTAAGTGTATGCATAATGTGGTTATCTAAGTGCAAATAAATGTCCCTATAAGCATCCCTACAACATACCTGCAAATAATCTTTAAGTAAATGCTTAACTGAACTACAAATTCAAGAAAAAAACAACACTGAAGGCAAACTTCAAATCTGAAATAACATCACACACAGACATGCCTGATAATGGTGGTAAATGAGCTTGAAGAGGTAAACAGTCAAACAGGAGAGAGAGAGAGGGAGAGAGAGAGAGAGAGAGAGAGAGAGAGAGAGAGAGAGAGAGAGAGAGTGTGGTGTTGTGTGTGTGTGTGTGTGTGTGTGTGTGTTCTGGTGCTTAAATGATTTTTCTCCTACCTGAGGATCCAGGCCTTGGGGTGACTCCCACCGGGAACATCCAGGTTCTATACAACAAGTCACAACACAAACTTAACATCCAGGTTCTATACAACAGAGTCACAACACAAACTTAACATCCAGGTTCTATACAACAGAGTCACAACACAAACTTAACATCCAGGTTCTATACAACAGAGTCACAACACAAACTTAACATCCAGGTTCTATACAACAGAGTCACAACACAAGCATCAGTCCAGAAGCAAACAACAGAAAAACACAGAGCAAGGTTCCATTCTGTTCAAAGTCCCTTCAATTGTAAATCGGTTTGTTATTTCTAAATCATCTACCAGTCACTCTGCAGTTGAAATTGAATTAAAATGTGAGATATATTTTATGCCAGAACCAGCCCATTCTGTAGTTTTAATTGTGCATTAAACATTGTAACTTCAACATGACTAAACTCACAACCTTGGTATTTTGTGCCACCTTGGAGTAAGCACAGTGTTTTTGTTGTGTGTGTGTGTGCTTTTTTAAGACTGCATCAAACAATTCCAAGTGTCCATCTTACACAAACGTTCCTCACATCAAATTATTAAAAAGAAGATGGAATAGGTACAAATGAAGGTTGCTATCATCAACAGAAAACAGAACAGGATTGTGATAATAAATGAGGAAACATTTTTAATCTGCAAGATACAAAGATTGCAGCAACCCCCCCCCCCCCTCCCCCCCCCCCCCCCTTCTGTAAAGGTCTTTCTGATGAAGTCTTCTTTTCCTCTTCCTTCAGTGAGATCTTAATGCACTCTATATGTTATGTGACACTTCTGACAAAATCTGCCAGTGACAAAACATGCTGGGTGACAAAACATGCTGCTTATTATACTTGTAGTATGAGCCAAGAACCCCAATTAAACACCTTGCTTGGACTGAACTAATCTGAAAGGAACAGAAAACCCTACAATTAAACACCTTGCTTGGACTGAACTAATCTGAAAGGAACAGAAAACCCTACAATTAAACACCATGCTTGGACTGAACAAATCTGAAAGGAACAGAAAACTCTACAATTAAACACCTTGCTTGGACTGAACTAATCTGAAAGGAACAGAAAACTCTACAATTAAACACCTTGCTTGGACTGAACTAATCTGAAAGGAACAGAAAACCCTACAATTAAAACACCCTGCTTGGACTGAACAAATCTGAAAGGAACAGAAAACCCTGGCAAACACAGGAGAAAAAAATTCTATGGCACTTTATGTTGCAACCAAAGCTAACAAAGATGAAATCTACACAAATTTGAGGTACACAGAAGCCAATACATACTGAAAAACTGATCTACACATGCATACATACTTCACTGATTTACACATGTATGTACTTCACTGATTTACACATGTATGTAACTTCATTGATTTACACATGTATGTACTTCACTGATTTACACATTATGTACTTCACTGATTTACACATTATGTACTTCACTGATTTACACATGTATGTACTTCACTGATTTACACATGTACGTACTTCATTGATTTACACATGCATGTACTTCACTGATTTACACATGTATGTACTTCACTGATTTACACATGCATGTACTTCATTGATTTACACATGTATGTACTTCACTGATTTACACATGTATGTACTTCACTGATTTACACATGTATGTACTTCACTGATTCAAGTTGCCTGGAACCAGATCTCTGAATGCAATCCAAAAGCAGGGATGTATGAAAATTATCTCTTTAATCAACTCGCAGTCTCAATTCCACGATTAACATAAAGGCAAAACAAACACTTTGTTCCCATCTGACCTCCGCAAATAAAAGGTCACACGAAAACAACAAAAGAAGAGAGAGAGAGAGAGAAGAGAGAGAGAGAGGGGAGAGAGAGAGTCAGATTTCTTCCTTTTCCCTCTATTTTCCAGGAGGCTGAAGAGACACCTGCTGGCTGCTGACAGCATTTTTGTTATTCCAACAGTAGGGGCTTTGAGGGGTGGAGAGAGAAACTTTGGAGACATGCATATATACATTTTTGCAAAATGACAAACTGATACTCAATCATTTCCTTTTTACCTCCTTTTCCCTTTTCATTTTAATCCTAAGTTTTGTTTTCCATCCTTTCATATCAATGGCAGAAGGTGCAGAGACAGGGGGAGGGACAGGGAGTTCTTAAAGGTCTAATCATATTGAGTTTTAAATGATGAAGGTGATAATAATGGAGGCAGATAAGAATGGAGGCAGCTCAAATCTACAAGACTGAAAAGTATGCTGATCTGGCAAACAGCCTGAGGAGAGAAGGCTATCAGGTCAAAGTCCTCACTGCAGAAATTGGAGCTAGGGGGTTTGTAGGAACGTCTGCATACAGCCTCATGAAACAGCTCTCAGTTGCAGGGAAGGAAAAAACCAGAGCCCTGAAAGCAATGGCAGAAGCGGCAGAGAGGTGTTCAAGCTGGATCTGGTCAAGGAGGAACAAAAGTGAACTTCATAAGGCTTAATTTCACTACAAATATCAGGTGTCCCTGTGGCTCAGTGGTTAAAGCGCGAGTCATTAAGTGGAAAATGAGCATGTCCAGAGGTCATGGGTTCGAATCCCAGCCATGGCTCGTCCCAAGATGGGGAAAAAAAAAGGGGCAGCAGAGGGACATCCGGAGTCATGAACCGGGTGTGGCCCAACCCCCCTAGAGTGTCAGGAGATAAGGGCCGAAACACTTGCTTGAAGGGGGCTTCTCTTCTGAGGACTCTCTGCTGCCACGCTCTCCACGAGTTTCTTTCTACTGATGCATGGGTAAACCATTGACTTCCGGGAATAGGCCGGAGGACGTCCGGGAAAGACCGGAGGACACTGGGAAAGACCAGAACCAAGGGCTCTGTGGGTTGGCTCCCCACTTTGCCTTAAACATGTGGCTACTAAAAATAAAAGGAAAAGATGCTCCCAGGATTCACCGAAAGGGGGAGAGAATGATGAATCCATCGGTGCTCAACCAATCATGACTGCAAATCCCAAACGGACTATGAACATGGACCAAATGGAATATCCATGTGTCTGTGGAAAGCGTTTCGCTACCACCCGTGGCATGAAGATCCACAGAACAAAGATGGGATGTGTGAAGACTCATCTGAATGAGCGGCAGCGCACTGCATCAGCAGATAAGACGTCGGAAGACCAAGGCCAGGATTTAAACCACAGTGCCAAGGACATCCACGCTGTTGGTTCGGATGAGGAATTTGCACAGGCCCTCGATGCCAGGCGCCTGAAACTCAACCTGCCACGAGCAAACGAAACTGAAGATTGGGAGAAACTGGATGCAAAAATCGTCCAAAGACTCGATGCACTGATAGGGAAAAGCACCCTGGAACACAAACTAGCCACATATGGGGACATTGTGTATGCCACATGTAGAGACGCCTATGGAGCAAAACTACCCAAAGAGAAAACACCTCCAAAGAAATCCAGACGCCAAGAAAAGATGGACAAGATCAGGGTCCAAAAGAAAAACCTCAAGATGCAAATGAAGACCGCACTGCCAGCTGAAAAACAAGGCTTGGAAAAACTGTGGAAAGACCTGAAAGAAAAACACAGTGCCCTCAGCAAAGCGGAATCTGCGAGGAAGAGGAAGAGCAAAAAGAAGAAGACACAAGAGCGCTTCTTCAGAGACCCCTTCCAGTTTGCCAGAACACTGTTTGAGCAGCCAAAATCTGGGACCCTAAGTGTGGACAAAGGAGTTCTTGAGCAGCATCTGAGGAAAACATACTCTGACCCACAGAGCAAAGCACCACTCGACATTCAAGGTCTGGTGTGGCCAACCAACCCTGAGGAACAGTTCAATGGCAAGCCTCCAACGTTGGCGGAAATCAAGAAGGTGGTCGACAAAGCCAGAGCCAAATCATCACCAGGGCCAAACGGAATACCTTACCAGCTTTACAAGAAATGTCCCAAGGTGCTGGAGTGGCTCCACAGGCTGCTGCGATCGGCTTGGAGAAACCAGAAGATCAGCGGCCAGTGGACGACGGCAGATGGTGTGTACATCCCCAAAGAGCAAAACTCAAGTGACATTAGCCAGTTCAGGCCAATATCACTACTGAACGTCGAAGGGAAAATCTTCTTCTCTGTCATGGCAGCAAGGCTGACCAAGTACCTGATGGAAAACAAGTACTTGATGTGTCAGTCCAGAAAGGTGGCATCCCAGGCGTGGCTGGCTGTGTAGAACACGCCACAATGATCTGGGACGCAATCCAAAAAGCAAAAACAGAAAAGAGAGACCTGGACGTAGTGTGGCTTGATCTGGCAAACGCATATGGATCTGTGCCCCATGAGATGATACAGTTGGCTCTTGAGATGTACCATGTGCCAAAGAACATCCGCGACATGCTCAAGAAGTACTTCAATGGCTTCTCAATGCGTTCTCTACCAAGGAGTACACAACAGACTGGATCAACTTGGAAGTGGGTATTGCAATGGGCTGTGCGATTTCCCCAATACTGTTCGTGCTGGCAATGGAACTCATCTTGAAAGCAGCAACAAACAACGCGAGACAAACAGACCTTGGCGATGGATACAAGATGCCTCCTCTCAAGGCCTTCATGGATGACACTACAGTGATTTCATCCAGAGAAGACGAGACACGTCATGTGCTGGAGAGGCTGGACGACATAGTTGCCTCATCCAGAATGAAGTTCAAGCCAAAGAAATCACGGAGTCTCTCACTGAGGAAAGGAAAAGTGGCCGGATCTGTGGTCTTCAGTGTTGCCAACCAGGCCATTCCAACAGTCACAGAAGAACCAGTCAAGAGCCTTGGAAGATGGTATGATGATACGCTGAAAGACACACAAAGAGCAAAAGAAACCAAGCAGATGGCGGAGGAAGGCTTGGAGACCATTGACCAGTGTGGGCTCCCTGGCAAATACAAGGTCTGGTGTCTGCAGTTCATGCTGATACCAAAGCTGCTATGGCCTCTGATGATATACGACATCTGCACCAGCATAGTGGAGGCAATGGAAGCCAAAATCAACAAGTTCACAAGGAAATGGCTTGGTGTCCCACCCTGTCTGACTGACATAGCGCTGTACTGTCACCAAGCAAAGCTGAAACTACCCCTGAAATCCATCCTGGAGGAATACAAAGCAGGGAAGATCAGACTTCAAAGCATGCTGGAGGACTCAGGAGACAAGGTGGTAGAAGCAATCAAGCCCCAGCTGAAGACAGGCAGAAAATGGAAAGTTCAAGAGGCGATGGATTCTGCAAAAGAAAGTCTCAAGATCAGAGAAATAACAGGACACACACAGACCAACAGACAAGGACTGGGGGTGACCAAAACTGAATGGTGGTCAAAGGCCAAAGGAAAAGCCAAAAGAGACATGATGATTCAGGAGATGAGAAAAGAAGAAGACCAAAAAAGACTCCAAAAAGCAGTCCAGCAGAGCCAGCAAGGGCAATGGACAACGTGGGAGAATGCACTCCAAAGAAGTCTCACTTGGAATGACATTTGGCACATGGCCCCTCTCAGGATCAGCTTCATTCTCAGATCTGCATATGACCTTCTGCCCTCAAATGCAAACCTGGTAAAGTGGGGAAAACAGACGATCCTGCATGCCCCCTCTGCCATGAAAAACAAACAGTGGAGCATGTCCTAAGCTCATGTAAAGTAGCCCTGGCTCAAGGAAGGTACACATGGAGGCACAACCAAGTGCTCAAAGAAATTGTACAAGTAGTCTGGGCTAGTACCAACACCACAAAAGGGAAAATCAGGACTCCAAAAGCACCCGCAACATTCTTCACGGCAGGAGGCAGCAAATCATGGCCAAGAACAACAGTGCCACTCGAAACATGCAGGCAGAGTCTGCTGGACGGGGCAGATGACTGGGAGTGCACTGCAGACCTCCCAGAATGGAAGAGTCACCCAGAGATCATCAGCAAGAGTGGCATGAGACCAGACATAGTAGTCCACTCTCAGTCAACCAAGCAGCTGATCATGATCGAGCTCACGGTGCCATATGAGAACAGAATGGAGGCAGCTCAAATCTACAAGACTGAAAAGTATGCTGATCTGGCAAACAGCCTGAGGAGAGAAGGCTATCAGGTCAAAGTCCTCACTGCAGAAATTGGAGCTAGGGGGTTTGTAGGAACGTCTGCATACAGCCTCATGAAACAGCTCTCAGTTGCAGGGAAGGAAAAAACCAGAGCCCTGAAAGCAATGGCAGAAGCGGCAGAGAGGTGTTCAAGCTGGATCTGGTCAAGGAGGAACAAAAGTGAACTTCATAAGGCTTAATTTCACTACAAATATCAGGTGTCCCTGTGGCTCAGTGGTTAAAGCGCGAGTCATTAAGTGGAAAATGAGCATGTCCAGAGGGTCATGGGTTCGAATCCCAGCCATGGCTCGTCCCAAGATGGGGAAAAAAAAAGGGGCAGCAGAGGGACATCCGGAGTCATGAACCGGGTGTGGCCCAACCCCCCTAGAGTGTCAGGAGATAAGGGCCGAAACACTTGCTTGAAGGGGCTTCTCTTCTGAGGACTCTCTGCTGCCACGCTCTCCACGAGTTTCTTTCTACATACTAATACTATTAATAACAATGCTATGATAATCATCATCATAATGAGGATATGTTCTACAGCACCCATCCAAACAATTAAGGTTCCAAGGTGCTATACGAATGTTTACAAATCTCTCTCTTCTCTCTCTCTCTCTCTCTCTCTCTCTCTCTCTCTCTCTCACACACACACACACACACACACACACACACACACACAACACACACACAGCACATAGTATCATGGAGTGTAACACATACACTGCATAACAGAGGTAACAGCTCATTCATACACGAGTGAATGTGTGCATGTGACAGGCAGCAATTTACTTATTTAGCAATATCTCTGGTGGTATTCTGCAACTAATGATCAAACACATTTTAACTGCGGACATGGAGGAAGTGGCATGATGTAGTTTGAAACAATGAAAGATAGTGAGTTCAACAGCGTGGTTGCTGAAGAGGAGAATGCCCTAGAAGGAATTTGAAATATTGGATCATCAGACAAAGAGTAGACCAAAGGGAATGGGATGAAATGTGTATTTCAAAGAGGTCAGGAAGAAAGACAGACATTATCTTGTAATTTAGACATGCAGATTTATCCTACATTATACCCTACACAATTAGTACATATTCTATTCTATACAAATTCTTTATTCATCTAGATTTGTTTCTTCTTAAGATGCAAAATTAGCAAAGCACAATGCATAGTTTTTTCAATTTAATTTTCAAAATCCACATAATGTGTACTTTACATTAAATCAATGTTGACTCCTGTCTCTCTCTCTCTCTCTCTCTCTCTCTCTCTCTCTCTCTCTCTCTCTCTCTCTCATCACACACACAACCACACACCACACACACACACACACACACACAATCAAACACACACATATTTACAATCTTTTTCTTTCTTAGACTGGAAGATGTCAAAATTGCTGTTGTTGTTATTGTTTGTTGCTGAGCAATGGAATGAGTGGAGTGTTGGGTGTTCAGGGGCAGACAGATGGTCGGAGGTTTATTCATAAATTGGCTTCAGCCAGTCAATGAAGACGTCATGGGACACAGGGTGAAGTTGCTTCCCTTTAATTACCTTCCAGAACTCCAGGAACACACATTTGAAAAAAAAAAAAAAAATCAGCTGGATGGCAGAACTAATGGTCACAAAGCCAGCAACACAGTGCGGCAGACCACTCAGATCTCCTGAAGACCAAACTGCCAAAAGTGTTTGTTTTCTTAAGCAGTTTCCCAATTGGAAAGCTGGCCATCCATTTAAAGTAGAACTGAATATTGATGAAAACCTCTGAATTGAATGACTAATAAATTGGAGTATGTCCCTTTGGATAGTTTCACTGTCCAATGAAATCTTGGGGAATTCAAGTCAGTGAACAGGCCTACTCCTGAACGTTCTCCTCAATGTTCATCATGTCGATAGGAAATACTCCACAGCCTGAGATACTGTCTTCATGAATGTGATGATGTGCAGTGGTAGGGAGTGCAGGCCAAGACAGGCAGATGATGGTAGGTTCAGGAACCAAGGGACAACAACCAGATAAAGAGAATGTAGAGGGAACAAAGTGGAGTTTTTTCCCTTTTATTTCACTTCCAAAGCCAGGAACATGCACACTCCAGCCAACAGCACCTCACTTATATATCAGAGAACCGGACTGTAAAACCAGCAACACTGTGCCATAGACCAAACAGGCCTTACAGAAATTTGTGCTATTTGTCACAGCTTCCATGTTGTCTGGCTCACCGTCCATTCAAAGCATTCAAACATACTGTACTACTATTGATGAAAACTTCCGAACCCAAGGAATAAAATGAAGCATGTCACATGTGATGCTTTGTTGTTATATTAAATTATTGGTGATTAAAGTCGACAACTCAAGCCACTTTTAATGAAATTTGCGATTATAAATACCAAACAACATGAAATAATTTCATAATGAATGAATGGCAGGCATTTCACTCTTCTGAAATGAATATTCAATTATTCAAATGCAGTATGAGCAGAGAACTTTGTCCCTGAAAAATACAAAACACATCTGCTGGCTCTTCTGTCAGTTCTGAGGTATTCACATTTTACTTAAAGAGTTTACATGAAATAATCAAGATTCCCCAATCAAAGGAGTTAAGGGGAAGGTAGCTCTTGAACAAAACATGTTGTCTGCTAAAGGTCACCAAGAGATCTGTGTATATGAAATTTTGACACAAAATCTCAATTACAAAGTAGTCTATAGCAAGTTCACAACAGACTAATAAAATCATAATTTGTGAATAATTTTGATTGTGATTATTGTAACAAGAATCACAGGTTTAAAAAAAAAAGTCCTAGTTCTGCAGAATGATAATTCAGCCCAAATCTGTGACAATGATAGTGCGACAAAATGAAGGCAACCGAAGGCTGACATCATGGGCATGTGATGTATCACATGACTTTATCAGAGCTTACAAAGTTTACTTTTAAACTTTTGGATTTACAGTAATGAGCATCTTGAACAAAATCAAGAAACAAAGTCTGAATAGGCAAGAAGCAAACAACAGAAAAACACAGAGCAAAGTTCCATTCTGTTCAAAGTCCCTTCAATTGTAAATTGGTTTGTTATTTCTAAATCATCTACCAGTCACTCTGCAGTTGAAATTGATAGTAACCATATCTCTCCACTTATCATTATCTGGTTTTAAAAACATCAGTGGAAAGGAAACGGCGTATCAGTTTAACATGCAGCAAAACAGGGTGTGCCCTGGTATTTTGTCCCTAATAGCAATGGTCTGCTGTGAAATGTGTAATTAGTTTTTCCCTGAAGGATTCTGTAATTTGAGTACATCGGTAATGTAGTGGAAGTGAATTCCAAACCACGCTACCTGAGTAAAAAGTAAGATAAGCTTGATTTCAATAGATGTATTCTAGGTGTGGGAACCTGGAATTTGGTTGAATCCCTAGGGTTTATGCTAAATTTGGACTGAAGAGTTTGTGGTGCTAAACCCGATGCAGTTTTTTGCATTAGCAGACATTTGTTGACAGCAAACATTTCTTGTAACGGAAGAGCCCTGCTTTAGTATTATCCCCTTCACTAAGACTAATGATTTTAATAGGACTGCTTTAAGTGCTCTTTTGTAGACACGTAAGAGGTTTCATGGCATTAGCACTAGCAGAATCAAATAGTGTTGAACAATAATTGATTGAAGAGAGAACATGTGCGCGTAGGAACAATTTCCTGGCATGAAGGTTTAAGAAATGCTTAATCTTGCTGATATGTTTGTCTGGATATTGATTTACATAAACTGCGAAGAGGATAAGACCAAGAAAGATTATTATCAACATATACGTCTAGAACTCGATGGCTTTCCACCACTTCAATTTCCTGATTATTGATAAAAATCAGTAAGGAGAAAGAGAGAGAGAGAGAGAGAGAGAGAGAGAGAAATGCATAAATGTCTGTGACTATGTAAGTGTATGCATAATGTGGTTATCTAAGTGCAAATAAATGTCCCTATAAGCATCCCTACAACATACCTGCAAATAATCTTTAAGTAAATGCTTAACTGAACTACAAATTCAAGAAAAAAACAACACTGAAGGCAAACTTCAAATCTGAAATAACATCACACACAGACATGCCTGATAATGGTGGTAAATGAGCTTGAAGAGGTAAACAGTCAAACAGGAGAGAGAGAGGGAGAGAGAGAGAGAGAGAGAGAGAGAGAGAGAGAGAGAGAGAGAGAGAGAGAGGTGTGTGTGTGTGTGTGTGTGTGTGTTGTGTGTGTGTGTGTGTTCTGGTGCTTAAATGATTTTTCTCCTACCTGAGGATCCAGGCCTTGGGGGTGACTCCCACCGGGAACATCCAGGTTCTATACAACAGAGTCACAACACAAACTTAACATCCAGGTTCTATACAACAGAGTCACAACACAAACTTAACATCCAGGTTCTATACAACAGAGTCACAACACAAACTTAACATCCAGGTTCTATACAACAGAGTCACAACACAAACTTAACATCCAGGTTCTATACAACAGAGTCACAACACAAGCATCAGTCCAGAAGCAAACAACAGAAAAACACAGAGCAAGGTTCCATTCTGTTCAAAGTCCCTTCAATTGTAAATCGGTTTGTTATTTCTAAATCATCTACCAGTCACTCTGCAGTTGAAATTGAATTAAAATGTGAGATATATTTTATGCCAGAACCAGCCCATTCTGTAGTTTTAATTGTGCATTAAACATTGTAACTTCAACATGACTAAACTCACAACCTTGGTATTTTGTGCCACCTTGGAGTAAGCACAGTGTTTTTGTTGTGTGTGTGTGTGCTTTTTTAAGACTGCATCAAACAATTCCAAGTGTCCATCTTACACAAACGTTCCTCACATCAAATTATTAAAAAGAAGATGGAATAGGTACAAATGAAGGTTGCTATCATCAACAGAAAACAGAACAGGATTGTGATAATAAATGAGGAAACATTTTTAATCTGCAAGATACAAAGATTGCAGCAACCCCCCCCCCCCCCCCCCCCCCCCCACCTTCTGTAAAGGTCTTTCTGATGAAGTCTTCTTTTCCTCTTCCTTCAGTGAGATCTTAATGCACTCTATATGTTATGTGACACTTCTGACAAAATCTGCCAGTGACAAAACATGCTGGGTGACAAAACATGCTGCTTATTATACTTGTAGTATGAGCCAAGAACCCCAATTAAACACCTTGCTTGGACTGAACTAATCTGAAAGGAACAGAACCCTCATAAACACCTTGCTGACTGAATATCTAAGAACAAACCTCATTAACACCATGCTTGGACTGAACAAATCTGAAAGGAACAGAAAACTCTACAATTAAACACCTTGCTTGGACTGAACTAATCTGAAAGGAACAGAAAACTCTACAATTAAACACCTTGCTTGGACTGAACTAATCTGAAAGGAACAGAAAACCCTACAATTAAACACCTTGCTTGGACTGAACAAATCTGAAAGGAACAGAAAACCCTGGCAAACACAGGAGAAAAAAATTCTATGGCACTTTATGTTGCAACCAAAGCTAACAAAGATGAAATCTACACAAATTTGAGGTACACAGAAGCCAATACATACTGAAAAACTGATCTACACATGCATACATACTTCACTGATTTACACATGTATGTACTTCACTGATTTACACATGTATGTAACTTCATTGATTTACACATGTATGTACTTCACTGATTTACACATTATGTACTTCACTGATTTACACATTATGTACTTCACTGATTTACACATGTATGTACTTCACTGATTTACACATGTACGTACTTCATTGATTTACACACATGCTCTTAATATGTACTTCACTGATTTACACATGTATGTACTTCACTGATTTACACATGCATGTACTTCATTGATTTACACATGTATGTACTTCACTGATTTACACATGTATGTACTTCACTGATTTACACATGTATGTACTTCACTGATTCAAGTTGCCTGGAACCAGATCTCTGAATGCAATCCAAAAGCAGGGATGTATGAAAATTATCTCTTAATCAACTTGCAGTCTCAATTCCACGATTAACATAAAGGCAAAACAAACACTTTGTTCCCATCTGACCTCCGCAAATAAAAGGTCACACGAAAACAACAAAAGAAGAGAGAGAGAGAGAAGAGAGAGAGAGAGGGAGAGAGAGAGTCAGATTTCTTCCTTTTCCCTCTATTTTCCAGGAGGCTGAAGAGACACCTGCTGGCTGCTGACAGCATTTTTGTTATTCCAACAGTAGGGGCTTTGAGGTGGAGAGAGAAACTTTGGAGACATGCATATATAACATTTTTGCAAAATGACAAACTGATACTCAATCATTTCCTTTTTACCTCCTTTTCCCTTTTCATTTTAATCCTAAGTTTTGTTTTCCATCCTTTCATATCAATGGCAGAAGGTGCAGAGACAGGGGGAGGGACAGGGAGTTCTTAAAGGTCTAATCATATTGAGTTTTAAATGATGAAGGTGATAATAATAATACTAATACTATTAATAACAATGCTATGATAATCATCATCATAATGAGGATATGTTCTACAGCACCCATCCAAACAATTAAGGTTCCAAGGTGCTTACGAATGTTTACAAATCTCTCTCTCTCTCTCTCTCTCTCTCTCTCTCCTCTCCTCTCTCTCCTCCCCTCACACACACACACACACACACACACACACACACACACTAGCACATAGTATCATGGAGTGTAACACATACACTGCATAACAGAGGTAACAGCTCATTCATACACGAGTGAATGTGTGCATGTGACAGGCAGCAATTTACTTATTTAGCAATATCTCTGGTGGTATTCTGCAACTAATGATCAAACACATTTTAACTGCGGACATGGAGGAAGTGGCATGATGTAGTTTGAAACAATGAAAGATAGTGAGTTCAACAGCGTGGTTGCTGAAGAGGAGAATGCCCTAGAAGGAATTTGAAATATTGGATCATCAGACAAAGAGTAGACCAAAGGGAATGGGATGAAATGTGTATTTCAAAGAGGTCAGGAAGAAAGACAGACATTATCTTGTAATTTAGACATGCAGATTTATCCTACATTATACCCTACACAATTAGTACATATTCTATTCTATACAAATTCTTTATTCATCTAGATTTGTTTCTTCTTAAGATGCAAAATTAGCAAAGCACAATGCATAGTTTTTCAATTTAATTTTCAAAATCCACATAATGTGTACTTTACATTAAATCAATGTTGACTCCTGTCTCTCTCTCTCTCTCTCTCTCTCTCTCTCTCTCTCTCTCTCTCTCTCTCTCTCTCACACACACACACACACACACACACACACACACCACACAACACACACACAATCAAAACACACACATATTTACAATCTTTTTCTTTCTTAGACTGGAAGATGTCAAAATTGCTGTTGTTGTTATTGTTTGTTGCTGAGCAATGGAATGAGTGGAGTGTTGGGTGTTCAGGGGCAGACAGATGGTCGGAGGTTTATTCATAAATTGGCTTCAGCCAGTCAATGAAGACGTCATGGGACACAGGGTGAAGTTGCTTCCCTTTAATTACCTTCCAGAACTCCAGGAACACACATTTGAAAAAAAAAAAAAAATCAGCTGGATGGCAGAACTAATGGTCACAAAGCCAGCAACACAGTGCGGCAGACCACTCAGATCTCCTGAAGACCAAACTGCCAAAAGTGTTTGTTTTCTTAAGCAGTTTCCCAATTGGAAAGCTGGCCATCCATTTAAAGTAGAACTAAGTATTGATGAAAACCTCTGAATTGAATGACTAATAAATTGGAGTATGTCCCTTTGGATAGTTTCACTGTCCAATGAAATCTTGGGGAATTCAAGTCAGTGAACAGGCCTACTCCTGAACGTTCTCCTCAATGTTCATCATGTCGATAGGAAATACTCCACAGCCTGAGATACTGTCTTCATGAATGTGATGATGTGCAGTGGTAGGGAGTGCAGGCCAAGACAGGCAGATGATGGTAGGTTCAGGAACCAAGGGACAACAACCAGATAAAGAGAATGTAGAGGGAACAAAGTGGAGTTTTTTCCCTTTTATTTCACTTCCAAAGCCAGGAACATGCACACTCCAGCCAACAGCACCTCACTTATATATCAGAGAACCGGACTGTAAAACCAGCAACACTGTGCCATAGACCAAACAGGCCTTACAGAAATTTGTGCTATTTGTCACAGCTTCCATGTTGTCTGGCTCACCGTCCATTCAAAGCATTCAAACATACTGTACTACTATTGATGAAAACTTCAGAACCCAAGGAATAAAATGAAGCATGTCCACATGTGATGCTTTGTTGTTATATTAAATTATTGTGTGATTAAAGTCGACAACTCAAGCCTACTTTTAATGAAATTTGCGATTATAAATACCAAACAACATGAAATAATTTCATAATGAATGAATGGCAGGCATTTCACTCTTCTGAAATGAATATTCAATTATTCAAATGCAGTATCAGCAGAGAACTTTGTCCCTGAAAAATACAAAACACATCTGCTGGCTCTTCTGTCAGTTCTGAGGTATTCACATTTTACTTAAAGAGTTTACATGAAATAATCAAGATTCCCCAATCAAAGGAGTTAAGGGGGAAGGTAGCTCTTGAACAAAACATGTTGTCTGCTAAAGGTCACCAAGAGATCTGTGTATATGAAATTTTGACACAAAATTTCAATTATAAAGTAGTCTATAGCAAGTTCACAACAGACTAATAAAATCATAATTTGTGAATAATTTTGATTGTGATTATTGTAACAAAATCACAGGTTTAAAAAAAAAAGTCCTAGTTCTGCAGAATGATAATTCAGCCCAAATCTGTGACAATGATAGTGCGACAAAATGAAGGCAACCGAAGGCTGACATCATGGGCATGTGATGTATCACATGACTTTATCAGAGCTTACAAAGTTTACTTTTAAACTTTTGGATTTACAGTAATGAGCATGTTGAACAAAATCAAGAAACAAAGTCTGAATAGGCAAGAAGCAAACAACAGAAAAACACAGAGCAAGTTCCATTCTGTTCAAAGTCCCTTCAATTGTAAATTGGTTTGTTATTTCTAAATCATCTACCAGTCACTCTGCAGTTGAAATTGATAGTAACCATATCTCTCACTTATCATTATCTGGTTTTAAAAACATCAGTGGAAAGGAAACGGCGTATCAGTTTAACATGCAGCAAAACAGAGGTGTGCCCTGGTATTTTGTCCCTAATAGCAATGGTCTGCTGTGAAATGTGTAATTAGTTTTTCCCTGAAGGATTCTGTAATTTGAGTACATCGGTAATGTAGTGGAAGTGAATTCCAAACCACGCTACCTGAGTAAGATAAGCTTGATTTCAATAGATGTATTCTAGGTGTGGGAACCTGGAATTTGGTTGAATCCCTAGGTTTATGCTAAATTTGGACTGAAGAGTTTGTGGTGCTAAACCCGATGCAGTTTTTTGCATTAGCAGACATTTGTTGACAGCAAACATTTCTTGTAACGGAAGAGCCCCTGCTTTAGTATTATCCCCTTCACTAAGACTAGATGATTTTAATAGGACTGCTTTAAGTGCTCTTTTGTAGACACGTAAGAGGTTTCATGGCATTAGCACTAGCAGAATCAAATAGTGTTGAACAATAATTGATTGAAGAGAGAACATGTGCGCGTAGGAACAATTTCCTGGCATGAAGGTTTAAGAAATGCTTAATCTTGCTGATATGTTTGTCTGGATATTGATTTACATAAACTGCGAAGAGGATAAGACCAAGAAAGATTATTATCAACATATACGTCTAGAACTCGATGGCTTTCCACCACTTCAATTTCCTGATTATTGATAAAAATCAGTAAGAGAAATCAGAGAGAGAGAGAGAGAGAGAGAGAGAGAGAATAGCATAAATGTCTGTGACTATGTAAGTGTATGCATAATGTGGTTATCTAAGTGCAAATAAATGTCCCTATAAGCATCCCTACAACATACCTGCAAATAATCTTTAAGTAAATGCTTAACTGAACTACAAATTCAAGAAAAAAACAACACTGAAGGCAAACTTCAAATCTGAAATAACACACACACAGACATGCCTGATAATGGTGGTAAATGAGCTTGAAGAGGTAAACAGTCAAACAGAGAGAGAGAGAGGGAGAGAGAGAGAGAGAGAGAGAGAGAGAGAGAGAGAGAGAGAGAAGAGAGAGAGTGTGTGTGTGTGTGTGTTTGTTGTTGTGTGTGTGTTCTGGTGCTTAAATGATTTTTCTCCTACCTGAGGATCCAGGCCTTGGGGTGACTCCCACCGGGAACATCCAGGTTCTATACAACAGAGTCACAACACAAACTTAACATCCAGGTTCTATACAACAGAGTCACAACACAAACTTAACATCCAGGTTCTATACAACAGAGTCACAACACAAACTTAACATCCAGGTTCTATACAACAGAGTCACAACACAAACTTAACATCCAGGTTCTATACAACAGAGTCACAACACAAGCATCAGTCCAGAAGCAAACAACAGAAAAACACAGAGCAAGGTTCCATTCTGTTCAAAGTCCCTTCAATTGTAAATCGGTTTTGTTATTTCTAAATCATCTACCAGTCACTCTGCAGTTGAAATTGAAATTAAAATGTGAGATATATTTTATGCCAGAACCAGCCCATTCTGTAGTTTTAATTGTGCATTAAACATTGTAACTTCAACATGACTAAACTCACAACCTTGGTATTTTGTGCCACCTTGGAGTAAGCACAGTGTTTTTGTTGTGTGTTGTGTTGCTTTTTTAAGACTGCATCAAACAATTCCAAGTGTCCATCTTACACAAACGTTCCTCACATCAAATTATTAAAAAGAAGATGGAATAGGTACAAATGAAGGTTGCTATCATCAACAGAAAACAGAACAGGATTGTGATAATAAATGAGGAAACATTTTTAATCTGCAAGATACAAAGATTGCAGCAACCCCCCCCCCCCCCCCCCCCCCCCCCCCCCCTCTCTGTAAAGGTCTTTCTGATGAAGTCTTCTTTTCTCTTCCTTCAGTGAGATCTTAATGCACTCTATATGTTATGTGACACTTCTGACAAAATCTGCCAGTGACAAAACATGCTGGGTGACAAAACATGCTGCTTATTATACTTGTAGTATGAGCCAAGAACCCCAATTAAACACCTTGCTTGGACTGAACTAATCTGAAAGGAACAGAAAACCCTACAATTAAACACCTTGCTTGGACTGAACTAATCTGAAAGGAACAGAAAACCCTACAATTAAACACCATGCTTGGACTGAACAAATCTGAAAGGAACAGAAAACTCTACAATTAAACACCTTGCTTGGGCTGAACTAATCTGAAAGGAACAGAAAACTCTACAATTAAACACCTTGCTTGGACTGAACTAATCTGAAAGAACAGAAAACCCTACAATTAAACACCTGCTTGGACTGAACAAATCTGAAAGGAACAGAAAACCCTGGCAAACAAGAAAAAAAATTCTATGGCACTTTATGTTGCAACCAAAGCTAACAAAGATGAAATCTACACAAATTGAGGTACACAGAAGCCAATACATACTGGAAAACTGATCTACACATGCATACATACTTCACTGATTTACACATGTATGTACTTCACTGATTTACACATGTATGTAACTTCATTGATTTACACATGTATGTACTTCACTGATTTACACATTATGTACTTCACTGATTTACACATGTATGTACTTCACTGATTTACACATGTATGTACTTCACTGATTTACACATGTACGTACTTCATGATTTATACACATGTCATGTACTTCACTGATTTACACATGTATGTACTTCACTGATTTACACATGCATGTACTTCATTGATTTACACATTATGTACTTCCTGAAATTTAAAATTAAAGTACTTCAAGATTTTCACATTTGGGACTTCACTTATTTTACACATGTAAGTATTCCCCTGATTTCAAGTTTCCTGGAAACGAGATCCTG
>JAMYXO010005565.1:0-10000 GCA_033310375.1 Conus canariensis
CCAACCGGAAGAGGATGTTCACATACATTCAATTTGATAACACATGTCAGTGAAAATGAATGGACAGATAAATAAATAAACAAACAAATAAATGAATGAATGAATAAATATATAAATAAGAATTAAACGAATAAGTAAATAAATAAGAGTCCGGATGGAGGAATTAAGGGCAAGACTTACTAGATTCAAATGAACTAATAAATAAATAAATGCATAATTGAAATAAACAACCAAATATATAAATGAATAAGCAAACAAACAACCACACAAACACAACTAACTAACTAACTAACTAAATGAATAAATAAAGATAAGTAAGAATCTGGATGGAGGAATAATGAACAAGGCTTGCAAGATTGTTGATCTGTGCGTTCACTAAACATAATGGTCAGACCTTGATTGCTAGTGTTAACTTGTACGCCTGTACGTTTTTTTTTTTCTTTTGACAGGATTCAATTTTTAGTTCACGCAAATGCTAGTGTTCATTTACTCATGCGTTAGCTACTTTTTGTTAATGAGGGAACAGGTGTTAGTTTCCCTTTGACTGCGTATATATGTCCTTACAGGAGCTAGATTTTCTTTTACACAGACATAACATATATGTATGTACATATTTTTTTCTTCACATTGGTGACAACAGGCGTTAGATTTTCCCTCACATTTTAGAAGCTTTCTTTTACAGAGGCGCCAGATTTTTTTCCCCTTAACTGAGGTGCTAATTTCCCTTTACACAGACATTAATTTCTCATTTACTCTGGGGTAGGTTTTCTTTTCTTTTTTTTTTCCTTTTTTTTATCTTACACAGGTATTAATTCTTCCTTCACAAAAACATTAATTTTCCATCCCCAAGGAGTTGTTTTTGACGCAAGTATCTTCTTCTTCCTTTTTCTTACCCACAGACACTTGGTTTCCTTTCAAGGAGTTTTTACACACTTTTTTTTTTCTCTTTCCCTAATGCATTCGTTTTTTTTCTTATTTAAATCTTTATAGCATGTTATATTTGTTCTACTTTTGAGGCATTAGCATTCAACCCGTACACAGGAAGTATTTTTTGCTTTACACTTTTGTCAACTTTTTTTTAACCAGAGGCACGTTTTATTTTTATTTTTTTACACAACACAGATCACAAGAAATTCGACAAGAGAAGGGAAGAGTGGAAACTCTGCTTTCCTTCACCTCCACCCTCATCGCCTTGGCCCATGAAAAATAAGAATACTAACTAGAAATAACAATTTGAAAGCACAATAATGAGCATGTTCCTGGTTACAAATTGAAAAAAAAATCGTTTTAGGATGACTGTTTAGGGAGTGATTCCTAGAATGAAAAAAACAAAGAAAGAAAAACAAGTCGTCATATACGTCATCAGTAAAGACTGCAAACAATTAAACTACTCATTCCTTTTCCATTCGTGTGCAGAGTCTTGAAGGTGAGAAATATCCATGGCGTATGTTTTCCGGCTAACTCTCTAAGAGTATAAATCACATTCATCAACATTTAGATGGTTTAGATGAAAACATGACTAGTTTTCAAGGTTTCAAGAGAGACTATTTTAAGCTGTTGCTTCATCAGAGAAAAAGAAAAGGTTCTGCCAGAAGTAAAATATATTTCATTTTTGTCTCAATCGAGGCCAGACTGGCTTTCGTTTCTTCTTTCTGGTCTTTTCCTCTCTCTCTCTCTCTCTCTCTCTCTCTCTTCTCTCTCTCTCTTCCTAACTTGCCAGCCTTCATAGAAACACCTACAACTCTCAATGGTGATTGACAAGGACGGAAATCGGGGCACGTGTTTGCACCAGCTCAAGCGAACCTCGACGCTGACGTGATCAGATTTCACGTCGTCCTGACCACTGCTGTCTGTCCTTTTTTTTTCAGCCAGTGCCCCCAGGCGGTACAGACACTGTCGAGGCAACTGGCGATCTGATACATGCTGCAGGCCGCCATTTTCTGGCTGGGGGACCCGTGATGGAGCTACACAGTGGGCGAGATGATTGTGCAGATCATGTTCTGATCTGAGCAGTCTGTGACATTGAGATGTCCTGTCTGTCTTCATAGTTTACTTTCATTCCTTTTTCGTTTTTCAATTCTTTCCTTTCTTCTTTTTTCTGTTTCCCCATATGCACACTTAAAACTCACATTCTATGAGCTTTTACCATCCATGCGTACACAGGCACACTCACACACACAGACAGAGAGAGAGAGAGAGAGAGAGAGAGAGAGAGAGAGAGAGAGAGAGAGAGAGAGAGAGAGAGAGAGAAGAACAGCTGCAATAGATATCAAGTTTTAAAAGGTTAAAGTCTCATATCCTAGCTGCTCGAAGGGCAACTGAACTGTAGCTATTAGAGGTTCATTGTGTCTGAGGCATCACATCATGAAAAGTCAGATCCAGACCTTTCCACTGCTGTAACCTTCCCTGACCTGAGTCAGGTACTAATGTATGGCAATCATAATTGTTACATCAGATATAGGCCAAAACGGTAGTCATTGAAAAAAATAAAATAAAGAAGTATACAAGTTCTTTCTTTCTTTCTGCGTACGCAGGCTGATACTCCTGCGGACACTGCCCGTATAGACAGGCAGTGGCTTTTTGTGTGTATGACCGTTTTTTATTCCGCCATTAAGGCAGCCATACTCCATCTTCGGGGAAAACACAAGTTATGCTATCAACAAATGAATCAATCAACCAATGAAGTAATGAACCCCTCAATAAAGCAATAAACTGTCCAAATAAACCACGAAGCAATTAATTAAAGGAAAGCAGCAATCGATAGGACTTATAGAACTCTTTTAGAATTAGCTGCCCTCACTATGTGTCCTTTACAATAAGCATGACACAATGAGATGACATACATAAGCAGACTTTGCTATGGAATACACCACACTATGGTCATGTCTTTCAATTTTCTTTTCATGCGGAGTGAATCGTGATGTCAAACTGGTTTTGGTCGTACATATAATTTCTGGGTACAAGTTTACAGATTGTCACTGGGCTAGATGATTTCTTTGATTATATCGGAATGCATGAAAACATTATCATACAAAATGAAAAGTGACCATTAGCAACTATGAAAACGTACGAACATTATTCAAAGAGTGGTGAATCAGCCAAATTAAGACCATAACCATCAATATAAACGCTATTGAAAGAGTTAAAGAAAAAAAAAAGCTGAATGAATACAGATTCCAAGGAAGGGACCCCAGCCCTAGCACTCATAAACCATCCTTTACATGCTGTAGAGCCAACTGGTTTTGGTCTGGTATTCCAGCTTTGGTAGATTTGATCCGACACTCCTCCAAATGTCATTCCTTCTGGACAAAGAACCAGCGGACAAGTCTGTACGGTTTGATCACAGATCTGCTCAGTAGTTCTCGACAGCTATTCTTATGCTCGTCTCATCTCCTGTGCCCCCTACTTCCACTCCTTTTTCTTCATCTCCTTCACCTTTTCCTCTCCCATCATGTGAGAATTACTAAGACTCCCATTTACACAGCCACGCCCAAGGAGCTCAAGTGGCGACCCAATTACTGCAATCCACAGACAGGTATCAATGTTAAAGTATCTTGAAACAACCTCAGGGGAGACGCAAAGTCACTTTGGTACTGTTCAGTAGTTCTTGTTCCGATCTAGCATATACAGGATACTACCTGTGAAGCCCCCTACTGACGACAGTACTTTCCTAGTCTTGAAGCCAGCATAAGTAAGCATTCCTCACCAGAGGAAGCTGCCACGTACAATCCATGTCAGTTCACCTGAACACGCCAATAATGACGATCTACACATGAAGTCACCAAGATTACAGATTTTGTGAATGGCACAATACAACACGTTTCCAGAAAGGAAAAAAAAAGAAGATGGGGATGAAAAACAATCTAGTCTCATCTAGCTTCTTCCTGTTTGTGATCCAGCTCATCTTCGATACAAGCAAAATGAATATTGTCTTTGTGAGCTAGGGCTTAAACAGTTTTTTTTCGTATTACGTCCTGCTGTTATTTCCCTTTTTTAAACACTGTAAGTAGTATCTCCAGACTGGTATTTCTCCTGTTGTCAGTCCGTCCCCTCTGTAACATGCATGCCTGATATTGCCAGACATTACCAAGGAAATCATCCATGCAGGGTCAGCATCCTGGCATGTACCTTTGTGTCTTGAAATAGTGGTCTTTTCAGTGTTTGTATCGTCTTTGGATTTCGGGGTTCCCAAGCCATCACACAGAGAAGTGATACGTGACAAGCTGCAGGCTATGATCTCCTGGCTGATCAAGCCAGTGATGGGCTTGAAATGGGATGTGCAGCAGACTTCTGGATTCAGTGCTGACATCAGCGTTACCATATAGGTCTTTTTTTTTCTTCCTCACAAACATGCAGAGGAGAGGGGCTTTGTTCACACACACACACACACACACACACACACACACACACACACACACACACACACACACACACAGAGGGGGGGAGAAAGTGTGTGCATATTGGTGCGTAAACACACACATGCGCGCGCCTACACACACATTGATATATATATATATATATATATATTATATATATATATTATGAACAATATAAAAAAGTCCTTAAAAAATCTGAAGGTGCTCAACCCCTTGGGGAGCAACATCTGTTAAAAAATATTTTTACCACTTCATTTTAAAAATATTTTTTAACTAATATATATATATATATATATATATATATATATTGGGAAGTGATCAATCTCCAAGTGTAACATGAATTTATTGAATATGTGAAAAGTGTGTAAAGACAATGACAAGTCCGAGGAATCAACAAACTGGAATCGAGCGCAGTACAAACACCCCCACCCCCAAATTTGAAAGTCACAGGAGGAGTGTTTGTTCAATGTCATGGTTAATAATGTGTGTGTCCCCCGTTATTGGCAAGGCATTCAAGGCAGCGTTGTCGCATGGAGTTCACCAGTGTGCGCAGAAAGGCCTGGGGGACAGCAGCCCACTCCTGCTGGAGTGACTCAAACAGCTGACCCAGGTTAGCAGGAGGAGGACGACGCTGCTGCAGTCTCCGGCCCAACTCATCCCAAAGATGTTCGATGGGGTTCAGGTCTGGGCTGTTTGCGGGCCACTGCATTCTGCTGACACCAGCAGCTTGGAGAAACGTGTTTACTGCTCTGGTGCGATGGGGCCGTGCATTGTCGTCTTGAAAGACTGCCTGAGGTCCAAGCTGTTGAAGGGCTGGCAGCACCAGGGGTTGCAAAATCTCTGTTTAGTAGCGAACACCATTCAAGTTCCCTGCCACATTGTAGAGAACCGTTCTGTAGCGTGTGCTTATGCCGCCCCAAATCATAACGGATCCCCCACCATAGCGGTTCCTTTCCAGGACAGCTTCTTCTACAAAACGCTCCCCACGGCGTCTCCAGACCCTGTTCCGTCTATCGGTGGGATCCAGGCAGAACCGCGACTCGTCTGTAAACATCACGTTAGCCCACTGTTCATGTGTCCGTCTCACGTGCTGCGTGCACCATACTCAGCGTGCTGCTCTGTGGGCATCAGTCAAACGAGGTCTTATGGCTGGTCGTCGAGCACGGATGTTAGCGGCGTGTAGGCGGTTTCGTATGGTCTGATCACTGACAACAGTGTTGGTGGCATCTCTAAGGCGACGTCTGATGTTGTTTGCACTTGCTGTTCTTTCTTGTGTGGCCTGCCTTTCAATGTATCGGTCCTCTCGTGGTGGTGTTATTCTGGGTCGACCAGAGCGTGGTCGTTCTTGCACTCTTCCTGTGTCTTGTAAGCATTGTCTGAGTCTGATAACAACAGAGTGTGATACCCCAAGTCTCCGTGCCACTTTCCGGACTGCAACTCCTTCTTGGAGCCATCCTATTGCTCTTCCTCGATCCAGCTCGTTCAGTCTTCGACGTGGAGGCATGCTGTTGCATTGCATTTTTCGCCAGTACAGTGGCTTTTAAAGACGTTTGGTTGAGCATACTTTATGACCTACAGCCTGATTTAGCTCGTGCTTCACATGATTTTGATTCAGCACATGCTCCTCGGATCCCAAACACATCAGAAAATCACCCCAATTTGTTCCAAAAATGACAAGTCGCGACACGTGTTTTTCAAGGCGCGTGAGAAATGTGTGCCACACAATTGCAGTTGCCGCATTCACTATCAATTTGTGCGTGTGGTTCAATTTGTTGGGACCACAAAGGCGGTACAATTGAATTTTTGTCAATTTTTAAAAGTTTTTGTGCATTCTCAATGTTGGTCCTTAACTTTTTTTGAACAGTATATATATATATATATATATATATATATGTGTGTGTGTGTGTGTGTGTGTGTGTGTGTGTGTGTGTGTGTGTCAGTGTGTGTATGTTTATATGTATGTATGTATATGACAAGCTTAATATGTTTTTCAGGTTTCAAATAAATTTTATCATCATGATGAGTATGAGAATGTTTTACATCTATCGCTATTTCTAAACTGAAATTTCCATTTCTGCATGCGTTCGTGAAGAGCGTTGTTTATTTGCATAAAACAATTGATTACCTCAAATGATTCGCTTTGTACATGCATAGCTAAAATGCAACTGAATGAACTTACAAAGGAGATGTCAAACTCAGTTTCTAAACTCTTCTGCATTTAGGTCAAATAGCATTCGATTGTCTTTCTGTGGTAACGTATAAATAATTTATTCTAGTAGAAAGAAACTCGTGGAGAGCGTGGCAGCAGAGAGTCCTCAGAAGAGAAGCCCCCTTCAAGCAAGTGTTTCGGCCCTTATCTCCTGACACTCTAGGGGGGTTGGGCCACACCCGGTTCATGACTCCGGATGTCCCTCTGCTGCCCCTTTTTTTTTTCCCATCTTGGGACGAGCCATGGCTGGGATTCGAACCCATGACCCTCTGGACATGCTCATTTTCCACTTAATGACTCGCGCTTTAACCACTGAGCCACAGGGACACCTGATATTTGTAGGGAAATTAAGCCTTATGAAGTTCACTTTTGTTCCTCCTTGACCAGATCCAGCTTGAACACCTCTCTGCCGCTTCTGCCATTGCTTTCAGGGCTCTGGTTTTTTCCTTCCCTGCAACTGAGAGCTGTTTCATGAGGCTGTATGCAGACGTTCCTACAAACCCCCTAGCTCCAATTTCTGCAGTGAGGACTTTGACCTGATAGCCTTCTCTCCTCAGGCTGTTTGCCAGATCAGCATACTTTTCAGTCTTGTAGATTTGAGCTGCCTCCATTCTGTTCTCATATGGCACCGTGAGCTCGATCATGATCAGCTGCTTGGTTGACTTAGAGTGGACTACTATGTCTGGTCTCATGCCACTCTTGCTGATGATCTCTGGGTGACTCTTCCATTCTGGGAGGTCTGCAGTGCACTCCCAGTCATCTGCCCCGTCCAGCAGACTCTGCCTGCATGTTTCGAGTGGCACTGTTGTTCTTGGCCATGATTTGCTGCCTCCTGCCGTGAAGAATGTTGCGGGTGCTTTTGGAGTCCTGATTTTCCCTTTTGTGGTGTTGGTACTAGCCCAGACTACTTGTACAATTTCTTTGAGCACTTGGTTGTGCCTCCATGTGTACCTTCCTTGAGCCAGGGCTACTTTACATGAGCTTAGGACATGCTCCACTGTTTGTTTTTCATGGCAGAGGGGGCATGCAGGATCGTCTGTTTTCCCCCACTTCACCAGGTTTGCATTTGAGGGCAGAAGGTCATATGCAGATCTGAGAATGAAGCTGATCCTGAGAGGGGCCATGTGCCAAATGTCATTCCAAGTGAGACTTCTTTGGAGTGCATTCTCCCACGTTGTCCATTGCCCTTGCTGGCTCTGCTGGACTGCTTTTTGGAGTCTTTTTTGGTCTTCTTCTTTTCTCATCTCCTGAATCATCATGTCTCTTTTGGCTTTTCCTTTGGCCTTTGACCACCATTCAGTTTTGGTCACCCCCAGTCCTTGTCTGTTGGTCTGTGTGTGTCCTGTTATTTCTCTGATCTTGAGACTTTCTTTTGCAGAATCCATCGCCTCTTGAACTTTCCATTTTCTGCCTGTCTTCAGCTGGGGCTTGATTGCTTCTACCACCTTGTCTCCTGAGTCCTCCAGCATGCTTTGAAGTCTGATCTTCCCTGCTTTGTATTCCTCCAGGATGGATTTCAGGGGTAGTTTCAGCTTTGCTTGGCGACAGTACAGCGCTATGTCAGTCAGACAGGGTGGGACACCAAGCCATTTCCTTGTGAACTTGTTGATTTTGGCTTCCATTGCCTCCACTATGCTGGTGCAGATGTCGTATATCATCAGAGGCCATAGCAGCTTTGGTATCAGCATGAACTGCAGACACCAGACCTTGTATTTGCCAGGGAGCCCACACTGGTCAATGGTCTCCAAGCCTTCCTCCGCCATCTGCTTGGTTTCTTTTGCTCTTTGTGTGTCTTTCAGCGTATCATCATACCATCTTCCAAGGCTCTTGACTGGTTCTTCTGTGACTGTTGGAATGGCCTGGTTGGCAACACTGAAGACCACAGATCCGGCCACTTTTCCTTTCCTCAGTGAGAGACTCCGTGATTTCTTTGGCTTGAACTTCATTCTGGATGAGGCAACTATGTCGTCCAGCCTCTCCAGCACATGACGTGTCTCGTCTTCTCTGGATGAAATCACTGTAGTGTCATCCATGAAGGCCTTGAGAGGAGGCATCTTGTATCCATCGCCAAGGTCTGTTTGTCTCGCGTTGTTTGTTGCTGCTTTCAAGATGAGTTCCATTGCCAGCACGAACAGTATTGGGGAAATTGCACAGCCCATTGCAATACCCACTTCCAAGTTGATCCAGTCTGTTGTGTACTCCTTGGTAGAGAACCGCATTGAGAAGCCATTGAAGTACTTCTTGAGCATGTCGCTGATGTTCTTTGGCACATGGTACATCTCAAGAGCCAACTGTATCATCTCATGGGGCACAGATCCATAGGCGTTTGCCAGATCAAGCCACACTACGTCCAGGTCTCTCTTTTCTGTTTTTGCTTTTTGGATTGCGTCCCAGATCATTGTGGCGTGTTCTACACAGCCAGCCACGCCTGGGATGCCACCTTTCTGGACTGACACATCCAAGTACTTGTTTTCCATCAGGTACTTGGTCAGCCTTGCTGCCATGACAGAGAAGAAGATTTTCCCTTCGACGTTCAGTAGTGATATTGGCCTGAACTGGCTAATGTCACTTGAGTTTTGCTCTTTGGGGATGTACACACCATCTGCCGTCATCCACTGGCCGCTGATCTTCTGGTTTCTCCAAGCCGATCGCAGCAGCCTGTGGAGCCACTCCAGCACCTTGGGACATTTCTTATAAAGCTGGTAAGGTATTCCGTTTGGCCCTGGTGATGATTTGGCTCTGGCTTTGTCGACCACCTTCTTGATTTCCGCCAACGTTGGAGGCTTGCCATTGAACTGTTCCTCAGGGTTGGTTGGCCACACCAGACCTTGAATGTCGAGTGGTGCTTTGCTCTGTGGGTCAGAGTATGTTTTCCTCAGATGCTGCTCAAGAACTCCTTTGTCCACACTTAGGGTCCCAGATTTTGGCTGCTCAAACAGTGTTCTGGCAAACTGGAAGGGATCTCTGAAGAAGCGCTCTTGTGTCTTCTTCTTTTTGCTCTTCCTCCTCCTCGCAGATTCCGCTTTGCTGAGGGCACTGTGTTTTTCTTTCAAGTCTTTCCACAGTTTTTCCAAGCCTTGTTTTTCAGCTGGCAGTGCGGTCTTCATTTGCATCTTGAGGTTTTTCTTTTGGACCCTGATCTTGTCCATCTTTTCTTGGCGTCTGGATTTCTTTGGAGGTGTTTTCTCTTTGGGTAGTTTTGCTCCATAGGCGTCTCTACATGTGGCATACACAATGTCCCCATATGTGGCTAGTTTGTGTTCCAGGGTGCTTTTCCCTATCAGTGCATCGAGTCTTTGGACGATTTTTGCATCCAGTTTCTCCCAATCTTCAGTTTCGTTTGCTCGTGGCAGGTTGAGTTTCAGGCGCCTGGCATCGAGGGCCTGTGCAAATTCCTCATCCGAACCAACAGCGT
>JAMYXO010005566.1:0-15220 GCA_033310375.1 Conus canariensis
TAACACTGCAGTCACAGCACTGAAATTCCCTCAGGACACCTGATTTTGACCATTTTTTATTCATTTTCCTTAAAAGACTTAATCCGACAGTGACTTTATTTTTCTACGGTGAAATGGAGCTATCTTTCATATTCTTGGTGAGAAATGTTTTAAAAGTCAAAATAATTATTTTGTTGTTGTTTGATTGAGTTGACAATGACATACTTTGAACAAGGAGCACTGATTCAGTGCTTGAAGATGCCAAAGACTCGATGCACTGATAGGGAAAAGCACCCTGGAACACAAACTAGCCACATATGGGGACATTGTGTATGCCACATGTAGAGACGCCTATGGAGCAAAACTACCCAAAGAGAAAACACCTCCAAAAAAATCCAGACGCCAAGAAAAGATGGACAAGATCAGGGTCCAAAAGAAAAACCTCAAGATGCAAATGAAGACCGCATTGCCAGCTGAAAAACAAGGCTTGGAAAAACTGTGGAAAGACCTGAAAGAAAAACACAGCGCCCTCAGCAAAGCGGAATCTGCGAGGAAGAGGAAGAGCAAAAAGAAGAAGACACAAGAGCGCTTCTTCAGAGACCCCTTCCAGTTTGCCAGAACACTGTTTGAGCAGCCAAAATCTGGGACCCTAAGTGTGGACAAAGGAGTTCTTGAGCAGCATCTGAGGAAAACATACTCTGACCCACAGAGCAAAGCACCACTCGACATTCAAGGTCTGGTGTGGCCAACCAACCCTGAGGAACAGTTCAATGGCAAGCCTCCAACGTTGGCGGAAATCAAGAAGGTGGTCGACAAAGCCAGAGCCAAATCATCACCAGGGCCAAACGGAATACCTTACCAGCTTTACAAGAAATGTCCCAAGGTGCTGGAGTGGCTCCACAGGCTGCTGCGATCGGCTTGGAGAAACCAGAAGATCAGCGGCCAGTGGATGACGGCAGATGGTGTGTACATCCCCAAAGAGCAAAACTCAAGTGACATCAGCCAGTTCAGGCCAATATCACTACTGAACGTCGAAGGGAAAATCTTCTTCTCTGTCATGGCAGCAAGGTTGACCAAGTACCTGGTGGAAAACAAGTACTTGGATGTGTCAGTCCAGAAAGGTGGCATCCCAGGCGTGGCTGGCTGTGTAGAACACGCCACAATGATCTGGGACGCAATCCAAAAAGCAAAAACAGAAAAGAGAGACCTGGACGTAGTGTGGCTTGATCTGGCAAACGCATATGGATCTGTGCCCCATGAGATGATACAGTTGGCTCTTGAGATGTACCATGTGCCAAAGAACATCCGCGACATGCTCAAGAAGTACTTCAATGGCTTCTCAATGCGGTTCTCTACCAAGGAGTACACAACAGACTGGATCAACTTGGAAGTGGGTATTGCAATGGGCTGTGCAATTTCCCCAATACTGTTCGTGCTGGCAATGGAACTCATCTTGAAAGCAGCAACAAACAACGCGAGACAAACAGACCTTGGCGATGGATACAAGATGCCTCCTCTCAAGGCCTTCATGGATGACACTACAGTGATTTCATCCAGAGAAGACGAGACACGTCATGTGCTGGAGAGGCTGGACGACATAGTTGCCTCATCCAGAATGAAGTTCAAGCCAAAGAAATCACGGAGTCTCTCACTGAGGAAAGGAAAAGTGGCCGGATCTGTGGTCTTCAGTGTTGCCAACCAGGCCATTCCAACAGTCACAGAAGAACCAGTCAAGAGCCTTGGAAGATGGTATGATGATACGCTGAAAGACACACAAAGAGCAAAAGAAACCAAGCAGGTGGCGGAGGAAGGCTTGGAGACCATTGACCAGTGTGGGCTCCCTGGCAAATACAAGGTCTGGTGTCTGCAGTTCATGCTGATACCAAAGCTCCTATGGCCTCTGATGATATACGACATCTGCACCAGCATAGTGGAGGCAATGGAAGCCAAAATCAACAAGTTCACAAGGAAATGGCTTGGTGTCCCACCCTGTCTGACTGACATAGCGCTGTACTGTCGCCAAGCAAAGCTGAAACTACCACTGAAATCCATCCTGGAGGAATACAAAGCAGGGAAGATCAGACTTCAAAGCATGCTGGAGGACTCAGGAGACAAGGTGGTAGAAGCAATCAAGCCCCAGCTGAAGACAGGCAGAAAATGGAAAGTTCAAGAGGCGATGGATTCTGCAAAAGAAAGTCTCAAGATCAGAGAAATAACAGGACACACACAGACCAACAGACAAGGACTGGGGGTGACCAAAACTGAATGGTGGTCAAAGGCCAAAGGAAAAGCCAAAAGAGACATGATGATTCAGGAGATGAGAAAAGAAGAAGACCAAAAAAGACTTCAAAAAGCAGTCCAGCAGAGCCAGCAAGGGCAATGGACAACGTGGGAGAATGCACTCCAAAGAAGTCTCACTTGGAATGACATTTGGCACATGGCCCCTCTCAGGATCAGCTTCATTCTCAGATCTGCATATGACCTTCTGCCCTCAAATGCAAACCTGGTGAAGTGGGGGAAAACAGACGATCCTGCATGCCCCCTCTGCCATGAAAAACAAACAGTGGAGCATGTCCTAAGCTCATGTAAAGTAGCCCTGGCTCAAGGAAGGTACACATGGAGGCACAACCAAGTGCTCAAAGAGATTGTACAAGTAGTCTGGGCTAGTACCAACACCACAAAAGGGAAAATCAGGACTCCAAAAGCACCCACAACATTCTTCACGGCAGGAGGCAGCAAATCATGGCCAAGAACAACAGTGCCACTCGAAACATGCAGGCAGAGTCTGCTGGACGGGGCAGATGACTGGGAGTGCACTGCAGACCTCCCAGAATGGAAGAGTCACCCAGAGATCATCAGCAAGAGTGGCATGAGACCAGACATAGTAGTCCACTCTAAGTCAACCAAGCAGCTGATCATGATCGAGCTCACGGTGCCATATGAGAACAGAATGGAGGCAGCTCAAATCTACAAGACTGAAAAGTATGCTGATCTGGCAAACAGCCTGAGGAGAGAAGGCTATCAGGTCAAAGTCCTCACTGCAGAAATTGGAGCTAGGGGATTTGTAGGAACGTCTGCATACAGCCTCATGAAACAGCTCTCAGTTGCAGGGAAGGAAAAAACCAGAGCCCTGAAAGCAATGGCAGAAGCGGCAGAGAGGTGTTCAAGCTGGATCTGGTCAAGGAGGAACAAAAGTGAACTTCATAAGGCTTAATTTCCCTACAAATATCAGGTGTCCCTGTGGCTCAGTGGTTAAAGCGCGAGTCATTAAGTGGAAAATGAGCATGTCCAGAGGGTCATGGGTTCGAATCCCAGCCATGGCTCGTCCCAAGATGGGAAAAAAAAAGGGGCAGCAGAGGGACATCCGGAGTCATGAACCGGGTGTGGCCCAACCCCCCTAGAGTGTCAGGAGATAAGGGCCGAAACACTTGCTTGAAGGGGGCTTCTCTTCTGAGGACTCTCTGCTGCCACGCTCTCCACGAGTTTCTTTCTACATATTCTTGGTGAGAAATGTTTTAAAAGTCAAAATAATTATTTTGTTGTTGTTTGATTGAGTTGACAATGACATACTTTGAACAAGGAGCACTGATTCAGTGCTTGAAGATGCCAACGGGTTGGTTGCTTTCTCTTCAAATTAAGCAATGAAATCGACTGGTAGTAGCTTGGTTACTAGTGTGATATGACGTAAGAAGGACGTTATCAGTACGCAGACACCACTGGTTAAAAATTTGGCGTCATATACTTTACCATGTCAGACCATAGCATTCAACGGCAGTTAGCCAGCTCTGTCAGGCCGAATTTTTTCCGTGGCCAATGCAGTCATAAGACAGTCACGTGATGTCACCCCACTTCCGGCCCCGGAAGAAGCCAGTGTCAACTTCCTATAAGTCATTTTCATCTTCGGCCTGCCGTCAAAGCAAGATAAGTCTTGTGCTCTGTCTCGCCTATACTTGCCTTTGTGTTAACTTTGCTGTGTTTTGTTCTATACTTGATTCAGTTGTGGCTTACAAATGTGAGGCTCTTGGTGGGAGCGTATTTATCAAAAGATTTGTCTCTTTTACCGGCACTCTCGGGAGCGTATTTATTAAAAGATTTGTCTCTTTTACCGGCACTCCCGCGACTTTGTTACTCGCGATCGTCGGCACCGCTCGCCGGTCGTGTTCCCCCACCATATTGCCGAGCCTCGGGTTCAGCACGCATTTTGTGCTGGTTCCGGCTTGCACTAGACCCTGAGTATTTTTGCCGTGTGAGGCTCTTGGTGGGAGCGTATTTATTAAAAGATTTGTCTCTTTTACCGGCACTCTCGGGAGCGTATTTATTAAAGATTTGTCTCTTTTACCGGCACTCTGCGACTTTGTTACTCGCGATCGTCGGCACCGCTCGCCGGTCGTGTTCCCCCACCATATTGCCGAGCCTCGGGTTCAGCACGCATTTTGTGCTGGTTCCGCTTATTAAGGTTTAGGGCTCAATAACTATCACACCTGTACTCTTTACCCTTCACAGGTAGAACGTGTTCGAGTAAGGGTGTGTGACACTGATCTGCTTATTAAGATTTAGTGCCCAAGAACTATCACACCTATACACAGTGATACTCCACGTGTAGAGATTGCTATTAATAGCCATACCAGTCACACGACCGGTGGCGTGTACGGGTAGTTCGAGTTTTCAGTCGATCTCTCGAGCACTTTGCACGACACCACACGGACGATCGAGATTAATTGATTTTCTCGATCGGCCACCTTGTCTCCTCTTTGCGGTCGTGTGTTCCGGGTTTGCTCTATCCACCTGTGCCCAACATGGTGAAGGACACCGCCGGGTCGAGCCACTCCACTGCTCGGAGTTCGCTCAATTTCCCGGAGAACCCGCGGGTCGATTCCATCTCGGAGCAATCCGTTCGCACTGATGAACGTACGGTTCGGGTAGACAGAGACGACTTCTCCGCGGAAGGGACGCGTGATCTTCCTCGTCTACCAAACCGACGGACGCACGACCGCGGCGTCCCAAGGCTGATAGGCAAGCGGCCACCATTTCAAAATGCCTTTCATTTGATCTGCCTGCTAGTCTAAGGGCAAAGCTCCCCTCAAGGTGCTGCCCAGAAAGTCTAATGGCAAGGCTCCCCTCAAGGGGCCCGGCCGAGCAAAGACTAGCCAACGGAATTCGCCCTCCCCCACCCCTTCTCCATCGGCCAGCTTGCCCTCTAGCCTACGGACTCGCTCGGAGACTTCTAACTATCATGCTGAGTCACGCGAATCTCGGCCCCCGGGGCACCTTGCCGAGCCGCGGACCAGCACGGGTGACGGATCTGGGATGGAATCACCATCCGTCACTCGCCTTGATGAGTCACGTATCTCTTTTTCCCCCCAAATTGATACGTGCACTCATAGCGCTCGGCCCCACCGGGCACAGGTGCAGCCAACACCTGAGCTCGAGGAGCGCTTCGACTCCGGAAGCAGCCTTATGGTCACCCCGACGCACGACCTCGGTGGTGTCCATAATCCTGGGCGTGCGGGCACGCCGCGCCATGGGCCCGGCCGTGCCCATGCACAAGGACGGTCGACCTACCCCGATCGAACGTCACCTTCTTCCCTAGGGGTATTGGACGTTGGGGAACCGACCTTTCGGATCCCCATTTGGGCAACGTCCGCGGTCCCGCTCCTCCGGGGGGAGGATCTACCAGCGGGACCAAGGGTAACCTGACATATTCCTCCAGGGGGAGGAACACGGGACCGCATCCTGACCAATCCGCACTTTCGCGGGTTGGGGGCTCGACTTCCGCATCCTCCTCCATACCATTATGGCCCTCCCAGGCCCATTCCAAGGACGTGTATGGTGCAGTGCACGGACCTGGACGGGGACGACAGGCCACGGCCTCTCAAGCCCCCCCCCAACAGTGATTCAGGTTACCCGGGTCCCCGGGGACTTTCTGCCTACAAGAAGAAGAGGGTCTCGTGGCTACGACTCGGCGGATGTCTGACCTACGCATTCGCCCAACGCGCTGGTCAGACCTTGAGTGCGGCCTACCTACCATGGTTTTTCCCCAGGGCCGCCACAGCCCGTTTACCTCCCCGGGGACCGGTGGCTCTATGCCCCCGAGAGAGACCAGTGGCTTAACGCCAACACCCAGCACGACCAGCTACATGGTCGAATGTGGCACCCGGCCTCACTTACCTGGGTCGACCTTGGTCTCCCTCCTCGGGCGCTGTCCTATCGGCAGGACGATGTCCCGGCCGCCGATTATAGGGCCACCGGGGACACACTACAGGCACCCCTCGACTTACCTCCTGAAGACGGGTGCTATGAACCCTCTCAGGACCAGTACCTCCCTGAGGCGGACGATGACGAGGAGCTAGCCCCCACCTCATTGTACGATGTCCGCACGATAGAACGGTGGCGACCAGACCTCGTTAGGAGGGAGGCCGCACCCGCTGACGAATTTCTCTCCCTCTCCCCCGGCCCAGAGATCTAGACCAATCTACCCAAGAACCCCTCAGTCGCCTCCTTGTTTACGGACAATCCCGTGACCAGGGAGATGGGCATTTCCCAGTCGGACCGTCGGTTGATCCCCCACCTGCCCCCCCCTACTTCCGGCGCCATCTCCTTTAAGAACCTAAAGGAATGGGTCCGAGTAGCCAGGATGGGCATCCTCCACACCACGGCGGGACACACCTACTTGGACATGCCCCTTCAGCGAGCGGAGGCTCTATGGCCGGAGGACGATGGTGCCATCCCAGTACCGGGGGACCCGGGCTCTGAGGCGCACCAAGAGCCTGACCCTCGCTTGTTCAGCGATCCTTTCATGCGACACCTAGTTAACAGGATTTCGCATCACCTTTCGGCTGCGGCGGACAGCGCAGCCAGAAGCCACTTCAACTGCTTGTTGGTCGCGAGAGAGGCCGTGCTGGCGCGGACCTCTCTCTCCCCGACGCTTAAGGCAGCCCTGCGATGCATCCCGGGCCAGGTCCAGTCGCTCTTTGGCGACTACTCGGCTGACGTCATAGCACAAGCAGTTGAGGAACGCAAGCAGGCTGTGTCCTTTGCGCCCAGGCCACCGCCACGCCCTGCTAGACCCCCACTTCGTTCCTTCCCCAGGCACAGACCCTATCCCAGACAATCGCCTTCCCGCACCGCACGGCCCGCCAAGCGACCTAATCTTCTCCCAAGGCCTAAGCCAAAACCCCATCAGCAAAATTTTCGGTTAGGCCAACAGTCACGCTCCCGGAGCTGACTAGGGAGACAGCCCGAGGGGGACTTAGATCAGGTAGCACCCCCCCTCGCCCTATCCCCCACCCACCAGCCCAGACCCTCGCCCCCCCTGGCGGGCAGCCTCTCCCGGCATGCCCACCAGTGGAGACGCATACGCCTCACCCCTGGATAGTGGCGGTGCTACAGGAAGGGTTTCGCCTTCCTTGGGCCCACGAGCGTCCCCCCCCTCATGCTATCCTCCCCTCCCTCCCCCAACGAACCCTCCCCCGCCAAAGCAGAAGCTCTTCGCACGGAAGTCCAAGACCTCCTCAAAAGAGGGGCCATCTCGGAGATTTCCCACCCAAACCCCGGCTTCTACTCTTTGTGATCCCAAAAGCCTCGGGAGGATGGAGGCCCATTCTAGATCTTTCGCCCCTCAACAAGTTCCTCAGGCCCACCAAGTTCAAGATGGAGACCCCCACCCAGATCCGAGACTCCATCCATCATCGCGACTGGGCCACATCCGTAGACCTGAAGGACGCCTATTTTTCAGATCCTGATTCACCCGGCCCACAGACGATTCCTACGGTTCGTCTGGCAGACCCCGGAGAGGCCTGCACGCATAGTGGACCTCATCTCCTGCCTGTCACAGGCACCCCACACCTCGGCCAGAACCCTGTCCTCCCTCCTAGGAATGATGGAGTCCCTGTCTCCCCTCATTCCCCTGCGGCGGGTCCCCAAACGCCAACTTCAGAGGGAGTTCCGCCGACGTTTGTCACAGACCTCCGACCGCTGGGACCAGGTCATTCCCCTCGGACACTGGTTCATTTCGGCGACGGAGGAGCGGCTCACTCCAGCCACTCTCTCCACCGGGGTCCCCATCTCCCTCCCAACCCAACCCAACCACTGGAACTTTATACAGACGCCTCCAACTTGGGCTGGGGGGCCCACGTGGAGGACAGTCACGCCTCGGGGAGTGGGAGCTGGAAGCGGTCAGGCTAGCCCTTCTCCAACTCCAGCACAAGGTCGCGCACCGACTTGTTCTCCTCCTCACGGACAATACGTCGGTAGCTTGCTATGTCAACAAAGGGGGAGAGGCCCGCTCCATAGGCCTCTCCCTCAGAACAGAGGCCCTCCTTCGCTGGTGTCGCGCAACCATTGGTTTGTGCCCATGATCGACCTGTTTGCCACCAGCTTCAACCATCACCTGCCCCTGTACGTCTCTCCCGTTCCAGATCCCCAGGCGGATGCAGTCGACGCACTATCCCTCCCCGGGACGGGCCTACTGGCGTATGCCTTTCCCCCCTTCCCCATCCTACACAAGGTGATCAGGAAGGCAAGGCTGGAAAGACCCAGGCTGATCCTCGTAACGCCATGGTGGCCGACCCAGTCTTGGTTCCCGGACCCCAAGTCCCTCACCCACGTTCCCCCCCTCCGGCTCAGCCCTCGCTGGGACATGCTGAGACAACCCCGGTCAGGTCTTCCTCACTCCAATCCCAAGATGCTTCGCCTACACGCGTGGCTTCTATGCCAGCCCAACTGCGAACATCTGCATCTACCCCCCACTCGGAGAGACCCCAGTCCGTCCTAGACACACTAGCCGGGGCAGGGGCCTCTCAGGGATTACGGGACTTCGCCTCGGCATCTCGCAGAGCCAGCACCGAATCCCTCTACAACTACCGTTGGGAGAGATGGATAACCTGGTGCTCAGATAACTCTGTTCCCCATTACTGCCCCTCCAACATCCAAATAGGAAATTTCCTCTCCCACCTATCCTCTTCCCTTAAGCTGTCGGCTGGCTCCATTCGGGGCTACAGATCAGCTATCTGCACTACCATTCGTCAACTGGGGGGCCCTTCTTTTGACAATGACTTTCTCCTCAGAGAGGTGTCTAGAGGAGTTGCTCTACGGGAAGCTCAGTCCCCTAGGCGCATTCCCCTCTGGGACCTTTTTACGGTCCTCGATGCCCTCAGAAAAACCCCTTTTGAACCCATTGCTTCTATTCCTTTTGACCTCCTCTCCTTTAAGACCACCTTTCTCCTCGCCCTGGCCTCGGCCAGAAGACGAAGTGAGATTCACGCCCTCAGCGGTGACCCCACAGATATCGCCTTCCACAGGGACGGCTCAGTCTCTCTCAAGTTCCTTCCGGAGTTCTGACATCTTGGGAAAGGGAGAAAAAGATGGAGACATGGACCTTTGCCCCTCCAGGTGTCTCAGGTACTACTGGGAACGCACACGCCCCAGGCGCTCCTCCCAGAGACGACTCCTTATCTCCCTCAACCCCAACAATACTAGAGATATCTCGGCGGGAACTATCTCCAGGTGGCTCTCCAAGACGGTGAGATCTACCTACGCTCAGGCGTACAAGGATCTCCCTGTCCTATCACCCAGGGCCCACGAGGTCAGAGCACTGGCCACTTCCACAGCGTTCCAGTACTCTGTCCCCGTGCGCCACCTGCTGGAGGCAGCCTACTGGCGTTCGGAAAATCCCTTCATTAATTTTTACCTGAGGGATATCCGCATGACCAGAGCTGATGGGTCTAAGGGGATTTCCTTTGTGGCGGCCAATGCAGCCATATCGGTCAACCCCAAGAACCACTAGGGCGCTCGCCCTCCTCCGATTCCTTTAAATTCTGCTATGGTCTGACATGGTAAAGTATATGACGCCAAAATGGGGAGTTTGTGTTATACTCCCTGTTTGGCTAGTATACTTACCATGTCAGACTCTAATTCCCTCCCTACCTTCCCCTCTGGCGCCAAGGTTCTCGGGGTCACCATACACCAGGCCTCGCTGAATGACTTATAGGAAGTTGACACTGGCTTCTTCCGGGGCCGGAAGTGGGGTGACATCACGTGACTGTCTTATGACTGCATTGGCCACGGAAAAAATTCGGCCTGACAGAGCTGGCTAACTGCCGTTGAATGCTATGGTCTGACATGGTAAGTATACTAGCCAAACAGGGAGTATAACACAAACTCCCCATTTCTCCGGGAAATCCGGTCATGTTCATTTTTAGAAGACTGTCGCTATCATTCTCGTGAGGTGTCCTGAGTGACAGATAGTTTGCCGCGAGTATTCTCACCCCACATCGCCGAGTGGCAAGTCTGGCGCCGCAATCATTCTCACGGCGTGTTGCGAAAAAGTTAAAGGAAAATTCCCAGCAACCAAAACTAACAATGACGTCGCGAGAAAAAAAAAAAAAGTAGCGACAACATACAACCAAAGAAAAGAAAAGGGAAAAAGCTTAAATGTATGATTTTCTTTTTTTTTTAAAGGACGCATGCAGACACACACGCTTGTGACCAAAGTTGGCGAACAGTGTATACAGGTATGATTTTATCGATATGAGATAATAACAAAAAAAAAAAAAACACCTGAAGCAGACTGCAGTGTTAAGTTCACAAGCCAAAATGAAACTGTACGCTCGAAACAGAGAGTGTGAGCCATAGTCACTGTATTCCTGTGTCATGCAGGTGTTAGCCTATCCAAGTGTGAGCCATGGTCGCTGTATGCCTGTGTCATGCAGGTGTTAGCCTATCCAAGTGTGAGCCGTGGTCGCTGTATGCCTGTGTCATGCAGGTGTTAGCCTATCCAAGTGTGAGCCGTGGTCGCTGTATTCCTGTGTCATGCAGGTGTTAGCCTATCCAAGTGTGAGCTGTGGTCGCTGTATTCCTGTGTCATGCAGGTGTTAGCCTATCCAAGTGTGAGCCGTGGTCGCTGTATTCCTGTGTCATGCAGGTGTCAGCCTGTTTAAGTCTGAGCCATAGTTGCTGTATTCCTGTGTCATACAGGTGTTAGCCTATCCAAGTGTGAGCCATGGTCGCTGTATTCCTGTGTCATACAGGTGTTAGCCTATCCAAGTGTGAGCCACGGTCGCTGTATTCCTGTGTCATGCAGGTGTTAGCCTATCCCAGTCTGAGCCCCGGCGGCGGCATCAGCGGGGTCATCTCCCCAACAACGCTCAGCCTGATCACGTCACCGCGGACAACCCCACGCACCACTCCCATCCCCAAGTGGGCCACGCAGTTCATTCCCCTGGATGAGAACGTGGAGTACAGCACCCTGGCCAACATTGTGCCCACCGTCAGCGCTGACGAGTCTCTTCTGTCAGGTGAGTGGTGCGACAGGACTGTCGGCTTTCCCACCCAGCAGTGCTGGGGCTGTTGGACACGATTGAGTTTGTTCTCTCCTGCCTGCCTCTACAGACAGGTCATGCTGACAGAGAACTTTCAGATGACGCTCGCATGCATCGGCAAAACTTGCACACCACACTTGGTCAGATTCGGACTGATGTCAGATACAGTGGTTAGTGCAACCTCTGGACTCCTGATTTGAATGTTCGAATTTTTTTTTTCTTTTCTTTTCTTTTTTTTTTTCCATGTCCCATCTTCTGTGCCACCTCAGTGGGTCTGTACTCGCGCCGCTCATTCCAACCTGTCCACAGCCACAGCTCAGCCTGTTCTGCTGCAGCCCCGGCACCGGCAATCCACAGCGAGCAGCCAGTGTCAAGTTGTCAGGAGGCTACCCACCGGAGGAGACGCTGCACTGCTGCCGAGTCACTTCCGTGGTGTTCAGTGGCACCTGTTCTGATCCAACATTCGCAGGATATCTCCTACTAGGCCTCCTGCTGATGACGGTAATTGCTTAGTCATGGAGCTGGTGTGAGTGAGCTCTCCCTGCAGAGGGCGCCACCACATCTGTCCAACAGCAATCCCCATGAATTTGCAGGTATTGGTGACTCTGATGGAATCAAACCAAGGCCACAGACATGGAGAGGACATCGAAACTAAGGTCACCATGAGAGCAGGGCGTGAAGGGTCCCAGAATTTGAGACTTTATATTTATGCTGATCGATGAAAATGATGAAGATGATGCTACGGATTTCCATTCTGGTCTGACACTGCATGACAGGGCTGTACTCTACGCTTCTTACATAATATATCCTAGCATCAACCAGGCCTGAGAGATACAGGCACCTGCAGTGTTGGTCAGGCAGTTTGAGCAACACTCAGAAACGCATCCATTTAGGGATGAAACTCAACTGTGTGGTCCCAATCTTCCCATTTGAGTCCATAGCAAACTCAGCTCTGGACAGGAGCTGGTCAGAGCAGAAAAATCCCACAAACAAATGACTTGGGTGAGAATCGAACCCATTACCTACCTGTTGGGAGTCGGTGATGCTAAACGCTTTGCCAGCAGCTGGTTTTAGACTTTCAGTCTGTGGAGAGTTAAGGACATGCATTTGTGCATGTAGGTAGGCTGTGACTGCCCACTGGAGGATGATGCAACTCTGGCAGTACCTGGCATCTTCTTCCCTGACTCCACGCATGCTAGACCCGACACTGACTGACCTACTGTCAGGTGTCGACTGAGGTAGAAGGTCAAATTACACACAGACTTGACACTGACTGACCAACTGTCAGGTGTCGACTGAGGTAGAAGGTCAACTTACACACAGACTTGACACTGACTGACCAACTGTCAGGTGTCGACTGAGGTAGAAGGTCAAATTACACACAGACTTGACAATGACTGACCTACTGTCAGGTGTCGACTGAGGTAGAAGGTCAAATTACACACAGACTTGACAATGACAAAGGATGAAGGTCAGACACATATGAACCTGATAGTCGCCGATGAAGAAGGTAAAAAATTCATGTGAAGGATCGGTCACTGTTGGCCATGTCCAGGGCGGTGTAGGGGGAGACCAAATTAGCCAGCATTCACAGGATAGTTGGAGAGGAGACGGCCTGCCATGAACTGTTCTGCACCATACAGTGTGATGGACATGGAGTGCTGCAGGGCTCTGCTAGGATCCCCATGCTGTGATGGACACAGTGCAGAACTGTGCTAGGATCCCCATGCTGTGATGGACACAGTACAGAGCTGTGCTAGGATCCCCATGCTGTGGTGAACACAGTGCAGAGCTGTGCTAGGATCCCCATGCTGTGATGGACACACAGAACTGTGCTAGGATCCCCATGCTGTGATGAACACAGTACAGAGCTGTGCTAGGATCCCCATGCTGTGATGGACACAGTACAGAGCTGTGCTAGGATCCCCATGCTGTGATGGACACAGTATAGAGCTGTGCTAGGATCCCCATGCTGAGATGGACACACAGAGCTGTGCTGGGATCCCCATGCTGTGATGGACACAGTGCAGAGCTGTGCTAGGATCCCCATGCTGTGATGAACACAGTACAGAGCTGTGCTGGGAACTCCATGCTGTGATGGACACAGTACAGAGCTGTGCTAGGATCCCCATGCTGTGATGGACACAGTATAGAGCTGTGCTAGGATCCCCATGCTGTGATGGACACACAGAGCTGTGCTGGGATCCCCATGCTGTGATGGACACAGTGCAGAGCTGTGCTAGGATCCCCATGCTGTGATGAACACAGTACAGAGCTGTGCTGGGAACTCCATGCTGTGATGGACACAGTGCAGAGCTGTGCTAGGATCCCCATGCTGTGATGAACACACAGAGCTGTGCTAGGATCCCCATGCTGTGATGGACACAGTACAGAGCTGTGCTAGGATCCCCATGCTGTGGTGGACACAGTACAGAACTGTGCTAGGATCCCCATGCTGTGATGAACACACAGAGTTGTGCTAGGATCCCCATGCTGTGATGGACACAGTGCAGAACTGTGCTAGGATCCCCATGCTGTGATGGACACACATAGCTGTGCTAGGATCCCCATGCTGTGATGAACACACAGAGTTGTGCTAGGATCCCCATGCTGTGATGGACACAGTACAGAGCTGTGCTAGGATCCCCATGCTGTGGTGAACACAGTGCAGAGCTGTGCTAGGATCCCCATGCTGTGATGAACACAGTGCAGAGCTGTGCTAGGATCCCCATGCTGTGATGGACTCAGTGCAGAGCTGTGCTAGGATCCCCATGCTGTGATGGACACAGTACAGAACTGTGCTAGGATCCCCATGCTGTGATGGACACAGTGCAGAGCTGTGCTATAGGATCCCCATGCTGTGATGGACACAGTACAGAGCTGTGCTAGGATCCCCATGCTGTGATGGACACACAAGAGCTGTGCTAGGATCCCCATGCTGTGATGAACACAGTAGAGAACTGTGCTAGGATCCCCATGCTGTGATGAACACACAGAGCTGTGCTAGGATCCCCATGCTGTGATGGACACACAAGAGCTGTGCTAGGATCTCCATGCTGTGATGAACACAGTACAGAGCTATGCTAGGATCCCCATGCTGTGATGGACACACATAGCTGTGCTAGGATCCCCATGCTGTGATGAACACAGTACAGAGCTGTGCTAGGATCCCCGTGCTGTGATAGACACAGTACAGACCTGTACTAGGATCCCCATGCTGTGATGGACACACAGAGCTGTGCTAGGATCCCCATGCTGTGATGAACACAGTACAGAGCTGTACTAGGATCCCCATGCTGTGATGGACACACAGAGCTGTGCTAGGATCCCCATGCTGTGATGAACACAGTACAGAGCTGTACTAGGATCCTCATGCTGTGATGGACACACAGAGCTGTGCTAGGATCCCCATGCTGTGATAGACACAGTACAGAGCTGTGCTAGGATCCCCATGCTGTGATGGACACACAGAGCTGTGCTAGGATCCCCATGCTGTGATGAACACAGTACAGAGCTGTACTAGGATCCCCATGCTGTGATGGACACACAGAGCTGTGCTAGGATCCCCATGCTGTGATGAACACAGTACAGAGCTGTACTAGGATCCCCATGCTGTGATGGACACACAGAGCTGTACTAGGATCCCCATGCTGTGATGGACACACAGAGCTGTGCTAGGATCCCCATGCGGATATATTTTGAGGGTGATGATGATGTGAGGTGTTCCGATGTCCTAGAGAGTGGTGTGTGTCTGTAGATTGCATGAGGAGGGTGATGAAGTACAGTGATGAACAGTGAGGGTGATGATGATGATGTACAGTGATGAACAATGAGGATGATGATGATGATGATGATGTACAGTGATGAACGATGAGGGTGATGATGATGATGTGTACAGGGATGAACGATGAGGGTCATGATGA
>JAMYXO010005567.1:0-2500 GCA_033310375.1 Conus canariensis
TGAGATGGTTGAAGATGAGAGTCTCATGGATACGACTTTGCATATGTCTGACCTACGTATCAGCCCAGCGCACTGGTCACACTTTGGGTACCTGCCTAACAGTGTTCGTACTCTCAAGAAGAGCACAACAGGCTTCAGACTTAAAATCAAAGTCAGGACAAGATGTATAGATATTGTGCGGATGAGAAAAAGCAAATCTCTAGAAACAACCACGTCAATACAGCTATCATCTATTGCCAGACGAACCAAACGTGCACAAGCAGAAAAACATAAACAGGTGCATCGTGTGATCATTGCAATACTGTATTAGTTTCACCGAAGTAGACACATCAATTCCACAATGCTGACTAAATTGATAGAAATGATATGACGAACTCGCGACAACACGCAAACACACACTGAGACATTCAAATATCGCGGTACAACGGGTGCAATCACGAGTACACTTCCTGCACGCATCCTCCCCCTCTCTACCTCTTCCTACACACACACACACACACACCACACACACACACACACACACACACCACACACACACACATTCTCTCTCTCTCTCTCCTCTCTCTCTCTCTCTCTCTCTCTCTCTCTCTCGTTTATGGAATGAAGAAGACCTGCATGATACAAACCTGCGCCAACATTGGTAGAGCATTTGTAACTAAGTGCATTTGAGCAGGCACGAGCGCTTGTGTGTGTGTGTGTGTGTGTGTGTGTGTGTGTGTGTGTGTGTGTGTGTGTGTGTGTGCGTGGTGCGTGTGTGTGTGTGTGTGTGTGTGTGTGTGTGTGTGTGTGTGTGTGTGTGTACGCGCGCATGTGTGTGTGGTGTGCGTGTGCGTGTGCGTGTGTGTGTGTGTGTGTGTGCGTGTGCGTGTGTGTGTGTGTGTGTGTGTGTAAAGGATCAGGATAATATTATTTGTTTTCAATGTGGGATTTGACATGACTTCTGAATGAGTTTATATTGTCAGTCTCGTTAGATATGTTATGACCAATAACAAACTTAGGTCTTTGAAATTCCCAAACTGATGCTGGAAAAAAGGGATTGTCTGATGTGGGGATGGTCTTTACTTAGTTCAGCCGATATGTATGACCAATAACAAGCTTAGGTCTTTGAAATTCCCAAACTGATGCTGTAAAACGGGATTGTCTGATGTGGGGAGGATCTTTACTTAGCTCAACCTCAGAGTCCCTAACGACATCAGAAACAAAAAACTGTAAGCGTAACCTGAAAATGAAATGGAGTTTTCTCGTTTTATAAAGTCAAGGTCTGATCTATGTGATATCTCAGAATGCAAATTGCAAATATGCTTCTCATCCAAAATAGTACATGCAACGTTCCTGTTTTTATCAACAGGTAAAATCTACAGCCAATTTTTCACCTTTTACATTCTTTATTTTGGATGTTTTTAAAAAGGTAGTTTTGTGCACTGAAAAACACTTCTGCGTACATTGTTCTTTGTTTTTCTGCCTTTGTGAGCTATGCATTAGCCTTTGCTCTGTCAATTTGTTTCTTTTTGTTACACTCCTTACTAACTTGCCAGCCTTTTTGTTGTAATCTGGACCACTTGGTATTGCAACTGTACCCACTGTCCACACTGGAATGGAATCGCCCATTCTGAAAGTGTGTAATCACCAGTGTAGCCTTTCAGGTATTTTTGATTTTTGTTCTTCATTATTAGGGGTTTTATCCGAAGTTTTGTACTGCGAGGACAAACTATCAAGGGAATGGCTGGAGCACTTAGCACAGGCTGGTTTTACACGTATTACGGATTACTGATGGTTCTGCTGTTATTTTGGAGTTGTTGGAGATAATGACGATTATTGTATTTGTTGCTTTTGCTTTCTTGACTGGACTCTTTTTTCTTCTGTGTGGCGATGACCCTGAAAGGGCCCCCCGCACAGTAACCGGGTTTTTTTTTCTTCTGTGTGGCGGTGACCCTTAAAGGGCCCGGAGGGTGGGCTGGCCTGTAATAGTACTGAAGCTGACAACGTTTGTTCTCTGTGTTTGGTCATGTCTTCCATTTTTTTTGTATTTTTCATATCATTTATTTATTCATTTATTTATTTATTCATTTATCTATTCCTTAATTATTTATTTGTTTATTTATTTGTTGTTGTTCGTTCACTTTGTGTGCTTGTTTTTGCTTTGTTTCTGCTGTTGCTGTTGTTGTTGTTGTCATCGGTGCTGTTGCTTTGCTTGTTTGTGTGTTGTTGTTGTTTGGGGTAGGGCTGTGTGAAAGCGAATAGTTTGTTTTAAGATGAAAAAAACCGTTGGTTTCAACGGTTAGAGACATAACATTGTGACTTGCTTTTGCTGGAGTGTCAGGATACTTGTGAGGTTTTGTTGTTGTTGTTGCTGTTGTCTCGTTTGTGTCTTCGCCCGTGCTACACTGCGCTCTGTTTTTGGATATTTGGGTTTACATTTCAATCAGAATGGTACATTGAGCAAAGTCAGAAAAGCGCATTTCGTTAAGTGACAAAAAGGTGACAAAAAGACATCTTTTGC
>JAMYXO010005567.1:7500-15216 GCA_033310375.1 Conus canariensis
CCGTGTACGCCAGATGACAGTGACTGTTCGTTCTGGTTTGTGAAGCAAGATGACAGACATGTTGACAGAGGAGCGGACAAAACTGGCCAGTCTCCGCCGAGGAAAACGTGTCAGCAGAACGCAACACGCTGACATCCAGGCACGTGCTGCACGGACGCTGGAGACGCTACACGGCCTGATCCTCTTCTGCCTGGGATGACAGCCTGGGCTCAAGACTCACGCCGCAGACCAGTGACCAGTGCCTTACCAGTGACATGAAATATGTCAGAACTGTGTTTGAAAAAAGGACAAGTTTGTCATGGTTTCCATGTCAGACGAACATGTACCGAGTTTATTTCTATCATGGTGGATCGAATCGAATTGCTAAGGAAGCTGTACTGCTTTAAAGCAATAAATCATTTCGTTCATTTCGTTCGTTCGTTCGCTCTCTCTCTCTCTCTCTCTCTCTCTCTCTCTCTCTCTCTCTCTCTCTCTCTCTCTCTCTCTTTGTGTCTGACGCTGGTGTGATACGTACCAGACTGGTGAAAAAAAGTTTCTTATATAGACAGAATTTCCCAAATCATGAAGTAAGTGTTTCTGATAGTGAAAATTAAAAAAAACACAATCTTAAAAAAAAAAAAAAAGGAAAATTGTAATTTTCCGTCGCTGCTATTTGAGAAGACAATAAGAACACCACCCTACACACAGTAATGATCCAGAAACTTACCAGGAAGCATTTAGGCCAAAGTTGAACTAAGAAAATTGAAAGGGGTTGGATGATGACAGTAGTGATTTGGCGCATGCGCAATGCAGACAAAGCTGGAGACGGCAGTGGTCGCTGTTCGATGTGTCTAGTTTGTCAGGACACTCAGCCTGTCTGTCTGTCTGTCTGTCTGTCTGTCTCCGTCTATCTGTCCGTTTATCTATCTATCTATCCATCTATCTATCTATCTGTGCTTCTCTGTCTGTCTGTCTGTCTGTCTGTCTGTCTGTCTCTCTCTCTCTCTCCTCTCTCTCTCTCTCTCTCTCTCTCACTTTGTGTTGGACGGTAATGTGATATGTATGAGACTTGTTTGAAAAAAAAAGTTTCTCATACAAGCAAAATTTCCCATCTCTTGAAGTATTTTTGGTGGAGAAAATTAAAAAAAAAACAACAACACAATCGTTAAAGAAGAAAAAAGAAAAAGAAAAAAAAAAGGGTAATTTCCCTGTTGCTTCTATTCCAGAAAACATTAGGAAACCCACCAAAACACACCGCCATGATCCGGAAACTTACCTGGAAGCATTTAGGCCAAAGTTGAACCAAGAAAATTGAAAGGGTTTCAGATTACAGTTACAATGTTCTGAACAATACAAGCACTCTGTTTATGCAGATGTTGAAGTGAAATAAAAAAAAAACAACAAAAAAAAACAACAACAGAACAAACAAAAACAAAACAAGAAAGACTTACAGATTGCACAGTAATATGCTCTTCAGTTGTTGTTGTTTTTTTTCTTAAGCATTTCCGGAGAGACTTAATTAAGCAAGATGCTGAAAATTGGAGACTTTTCTCTAGCAAGGCCAGGCAAAAACTCGCTAAAACTTGAATGTTTTCTTTTTCTGAGTGGGGGTGTGGTGGGGGTGGGGTGGTTGGGAGATGGCGGAGGAGGAGGAGAATGATGATGTTGAGGAAAATAAAACACAGGTAAAAAGTCTCAGTGGCATTATCTTCTTTCCAAAGGATTTTTTTTTTTTTTATCTTCTTCATTTAATTATTGTTGTGAGTATTGATCAAAACTGTATCGTTCTCTTTGTGTTGTGATCTGAAGCCGCTTGACATGAAAACTGTTTGCCCCCCCCCCTCCCTCTCCTTCCCATTCTTCTCCCACATTCAGCCCCCCCCCCCCCGCCCCCTCCCCCCCACCCTCCCCCCCCTTCCACTTGTCCCATCCCTTCACTTTCGCCGGCCTATCCCCCCCCCACCTCCCTCCTCCCTCTTCGTCTGCTTCCCTCCCTGCCTCTCCCTATCATCACACCTTACCACCATCCTTCTCTAACACGACCGAAACCAACATATTGCAACTGTGACCGATTCCACCACGAAAGCAAATAAACAAAAAGAGGAAGAAGAAGACAGGCTATAGATGGCAGTATTCTACATGCTATTCATGTTATTTCGAGAACGCTCCACCGGCCGCTATGTGCATGGAACTGTGCAGGGAAAACATCCATCAGCACCGTGAAGAGATCGTTGACAGCGCCAGCAGAGCTGGCGAGCATCAGGCACACGTTGTGGCGAAGCAGTTCTGTGATGCCACACACACACCGTTTGTTTATTCATGACAGTGCTGTTGTTGCTACTTCGTCCCTCTCCATTCATTCATCTCTCCATTTCCCCACCATCCCCCCCCCCCACCCTGCCCTTCGTCCAACGACACCCCCCACCCCCCACCCCCACCCCCCCTCCAGACTTCCCACTCCTCATTTTTTTTGTCAGTTTATCTGCGTTTCTTTACTGGCGTGCTCTCGTGGCTGGCTTGTCATGGTTGATGATGACAGTTGTGGCTGGCTTGTCATGGTTGATGATGGCAGTTGTGGCTGGGTTGTCATGGTTGATGATGGCAGTTGTGGCTGGGTTGTCATGGTTGATGATGGCAGTTGTGGCTGGGTTGTCATGGTTGATGATGACAGTTGTGGCTGGGTTGTCATGGTTGATGATGGCAGTTGTGGCTGGGTTGTCATGGTTGATGATGGCAGTTGTGGCTGGGTTGTCATGGTTGATGATGACAGTTGTGGCTGGGTTGTCATGGTTGATGGTGACAGTTGTGGCTGGCTTGTCATTGTTGATGGTGACAGTTGTGGCTGGGTTGTCATGGTTGATGAGGACAGTTGTGGCTGGGTTGTCATGGTTGATGAGGACAGTTGTGGCTGGGTTGTCGTGGTTGATGAGGACAGTTGTGGCTAGGTTGTCATGGTTGATGATGACAGTTGTGGCTGGCTTGTCATGGTTGATGATGACAGTTGTGGCTGGGTTGTCGTGGTTGATGAGGACAGTTGTGGCTGGGTTGTCATGGTTGATGAGGACAGTTGTGGCTGGGTTGTCATGGTTGATGATGACAGTTGTGGCTGGCTTGTCATGGTTGATGAGGACAGTTGTGGCTGGGTTGTCATGGTTGATGAGGAAAGTTGTGGCTGGGTTGTCATGGTTGATGAGGACAGTTGTGGCTGGGTTGTCATGGTTGATGAGGACAGTTGTGGCTGGCTTCTCATGGTTGATGATGACAGTTGTGGCTGGGTTGTCATGGTTGATGATGACAGTTGTGGCTGGGTTGTCATTGTTGATGAGGACAGTTGTGGCTGGGTTGTCATGGTTGATGATGACAGTTGTGGCTGGGTTGTCATGGTTGATGATGACAGTTATGGCTGGCTTGTCATGGTTGATGAGGACAGTTATGGCTGGCTTCTTATGGTTGATGATGACAGTTGTGGCTGGGTTGTCATGGTTGATGAGGACAGTTGTGGCTGGGTTGTCATTGTTGATGATGACAGTTGTGGCTGGGTTGTCATGGTTGATGATGACAGTTGTTGATGGCTTGTCATGGTTGATGATGACAGTTGTTGATGGCTTGTCATGGTTGATGATGACAGTTGTGGCTGGATTGTCATGGTTGATGAGGACAGTTGTGGCTGGATTGTCATGGTTGATGATGACAGTTGTGGCTGGCTTGTCATGGTTGATGATGACAGTTGTGGCTGGCTTGTCATGGTTGATGAGGACAGTTATGGCTGGGTTGTCATGGTTGATGATGACAGTTGTGGCTGGATTGTCATGGTTGATGATGACAGTTGTGGCTGGGTTGTCATGGTTGATGATGACAGTTGTTGATGGCTTGTCATGGTTGATGATGACAGTTGTGGCTGGCTTGTCATGGTTGATGATGACAGTTGTGGCTGGCTTGTCATGGTTGATGATGACAGTTGTGGCTGGCTTGTCATGGTTGATGAGGACAGTTGTGGCTGGGTTGTCATGGTTGATGAGGACAGTTGTGGCTGGGTTGTCATGGTTGATGATGACAGTTGTGGCTGGGTTGTCATGGTTGATGAGGACAGTTGTGGCTGGGTTGTCATGGTTGATGAGGACAGTTGTGGCTGGGTTGTCATGGTTGATGATGACAGTTGTGGCTGGCTTGTCGTGGTTGATGATGACAGTTGTGGCTGGCTTGTCGTGCTTGATGATGACAGTTGTGGCTGGCTTGTCGTGCTTGATGATGACAGTTGTGGCTGGGTTGTCATGGTTCATGATGACAGTTGTGGCTGGGTTGTCATGGTTCATGATGACAGTTGTGGCTGGGTTGTCATGGTTCATGATGACAGTTGTGGCTGGGTTGTCATGGTTCATGATGACAGTTGTGGCTGGGTTGTCATGGTTCATGATGACAGTTGTGGCTGGCTTGTCGTGCTTGATGATGACAGTTGTGGCTGGGTTGTCATGGTTCATGATGACAGTTGTGGCTGGCTTGTCATGGTTCATGATGACAGTTGTGGCTGGCTTGTCGTGCTTGATGATGACAGTTGTGGCTGGGTTGTCGTGCTTGATGATGACAGTTGTGGCTGGGTTGTCATGGTTGATGATGACAGTTGTGGCTGGGTTGTCATGGTTGATGATGACAGTTGTGGCTGGGTTGTCGTGCTTGATGATGACAGTTGTGGCTGGCTTGTCGTGCTTGATGATGACAGTTGTGGCTGGCTTGTCGTGCTTGATGATGACAGTTGTGGCTGGGTTGTCATGGTTCATGATGACAGTTGTGGCTGGGTTGTCGTGGTTGATGATGACAGTTGTGGCTGGGTTGTCGTGCTTGATGATGACAGTTGTGGCTGGGTTGTCATGGTTCATGATGACAGTTGTGGCTGGGTTGTCGTGGTTGATGATGACAGTTGTGGCTGGGTTGTCGTGCTTGATGATGACAGTTGTGGCTGGGTTGTCGTGCTTGATGATGACAGTTGTGGCTGGCTTGTCGTGCTTGATGATGACAGTTGTGGCTGGGTTGTCATGGTTCATGATGACAGTTGTGGCTGGGTTGTCGTGGTTGATGATGACAGTTGTGGCTGGCTTGTCGTGCTTGATGATGACAGTTGTGGCTGGGTTGTCATGGTTCATGATGACAGTTGTGGCTGGGTTGTCATGGTTGATGAGGACAGTTGTGGCTGGCTTGTCATGGTTCATGATGACAGTTGTGGCTGGCTTGTCATGGTTCATGATGACAGTTGTCGCCGGGTTCTCATGGTTGATGATGGCAGTTGCAGTTTAGTGCATGCGCAATGCGGGCAAAGCTGGAAGCGGCACTGGTCGCTGTCCGATATGTTTGATTTGTTAGGTCACTCAGCCCTGTCTGCCTGTCTCTCTCTGTCTGTTTATCTGTCTGTCTGTCTGTATTTCTCTCTGTCAATCTGTCTGTCCCACAGGCATCATCAGAGAACTTCCGCTGTTTGTTTATGCTGATCTGCCCGCCTCTCTGTGTCTGTGTCTGTCTGTCTGTCTATCCGTCTCTCTGTCTATCTGTCTGTCTATCTATCTAGCGTGTGTGTGTGTGTGTGTGTGTGTGTGTGTGTGTGTGTGTGTGTGTGTGTGTGTGTGTGTGAGTGCGTGCGTGTGCGTGTGCGTGTGCGTGCGTATGTCTGTGTGTGCGCACGTGTTTTCATGCGTGTGTGTGTTTGTATGCGTCTCTCTCTCTCTCTCTCTCTCTCTGTCTCTCTCTCCCTCTGTGTGTGTGTGTGTGTGTGTGTGTGTGTGTGTGTGTGTGTGTGTGTGTGCGTGCGTGTATGTGTGTGTGTGTGTGTGTGTGTGTGTGTATGTGTGTGTGTGTGTGTGTGTTTGTGTGTATGAGGGAGAAAGGGTGATGTAGCGGGGATAGGCGGAGAGACCCAGAGAGAGAGACAGAGAGAGAGAGAGAGCGAGAGAGAGAGAGACAGACAGAGAGAGAGATAGCGAGAGCGAGAGAGAGAGAGAGAGAGAGAGAGAGAGAGAGAGAGAGAGAGAATGCGAATGCGAATGCGAATGCGAATGTTTATTCAGATTTTAGGCCTGGGCCCCTATCTGAAGGGGATGGTCGTTCACCGACTCATATGATCTCACACGCACACACATGTATATACATACATAACATGCAATTTAGCCATTGGTCATAAAGCATTTGTCATGCACTAAACAAAAATAAAGTAAAGCATAACAAAACAAAACAAAGAAAAAAAACAACAAAAAAAAACCACAAACACACACAAAGAAATGTCAGTGGTATGTGGTCCATTCATAGCACTTTTATGTTGAAGCAGTACACAAACGTTTTAAAGCTTTATAAGTGAATAGTGCTACATTAGATAACACACTCTCATTTCTACATGCCATAAGTAGATTAAAGAGAGAGAGAGAGAGAGAGAGAGAGAGAGAGAGAGAGAGAGAGAGAGAGAGAGAGAGAGAAGGTGGGGAAGAGAGGGTACGAGGGCGGGGCGGACAAGATATGCTTGACAGTGTTGATTTATGATCTGTCATCCGTGCTGCTTTTTTCTTCAACCTCGTAATTCGTTACCGCTATCTTAGGGACTTTCACGATTATTCATTATCCCATGCCTATTCTGGATTTACGATGAGAAATATCTTGTATTGCCCCCGCCCCCCCCCCCTCTCTCTCTCTCTCTCTCTGTCTGTCTGTTTGTATGCCTGTCTATCTGTCTGCCTGCCTCTCTCTCTCTCTCTCTCTCTCTCTCTCTCTCTCTCTCTCTCTCTCTCTCTCTCTCTCTCTCTCTCTCTCAGGGCAGTTAGTAACTGGCGTAATTTTGAAATCAACAAAACGCACCTTGACATCAATATGACACAGCTTATACAGATCTTTACGTGAGTTCATGAACTCCGCCATGATTTGGCGTTAAAGTAAAAAAAAAAAAACAAAAAAAAAAACAAAGTAGACATGTGTGTGTAGCATTTGATTATTTTGAATTCTTGATGTTAAACGCTTTCATGGATGTTTCGAGAGCATCTTTGAAGCGTTTCTTCTGACCTCCATGGGGAACGCACTCCTAGTTGCAGCTCACTTGGGTATAGCCGGAAATCAGGCATGCGAGCTACATGACCTGCCCATCGAAGCTCGGACATCATCAGGATGGTGTGGATGCTCGGCAGGCCTGCTTGGTCAAGCACCTCTGTGTCTGGGATTTTGTCCCGCCATTTCATGTTTAGCAATCTTCTGAGACAGGTTGTTTGGAAATGATTCAGCTTCTTGGCATGCCGTTGGTACCCTATCCCCTTTCCATATGCATAGAGGAGTGTTGGGGAGAACAACTGCTCTGGGCACTTTCAGCTTGGTCTCTAGACTAATTCTTCTTCTGCTCTTGGAGGGATGGTGGGAATGGAATTACTGTGTGCTGTCTTTAAAGTTCAGCAACCGAGGGTGAAATTAATGTTGTTTCTAGGTATCCAGCGCTAAACAACTGGAGAAGTAGTTTTATCGCGTGAATGTTTTATACGTAACCATCCAGTTTACGTTTAGTATTGCTATTGTGGACCTAAAAATATAATCAGGAAAAATTTTAGATCACCGGTATAATCTGTTTCGTCGCATGTTGTGAGCCAAGAGTGTACTTTTGTGAATTATACAAAGTCACAGCGAATTTAGCACTACAATGTTGATTCTATCAGGGCTGTTTTAACTCTATAATGGATTCTACTGGTTCCAAATGAGGTCATAGCATTTTTTTCTAATAAA
>JAMYXO010005568.1:0-15216 GCA_033310375.1 Conus canariensis
AGGGGGGGTGGGGGGGGTGTGGCAAGAGAAGGAGAGCTCATATCTCTCCTCCACCTATGGGCGAAGGGGGGTGGGGGTGGGAGTATATACAAATATGCTGTTGAAAAAGAAAAACAATGCTGTGGGATGATGTTTTATTGTAACAGGTGAAAAAACCGTGTTGGCAATAATTACTGAGGTTGGTTAGAAAAGATAAGCAATCAATATCTTCGTGGATAAGTTATTGAATAGGACGGGTGAGTTTACACGTGATTATTTGTGGGGGTTGGGCGGGCGTTGGTGAAGATATGATGGTGATCGTATGTGAGAATTTGTTCGGGGTGTCGGTAGGGTGTACTAATGCTAAAGTTTAGGCACAATGAGAAAACAGGCATGAGCTTGCTAGCCCAAGATCACAACATAGTGACATAAATGAAAAAATAACCTCAGAGATCATTCCATAGGTAATCTTTTCACAAAAATTAATGAAAAAACGAAAATCGAAAAGAAAAATTAAGGTTTTGAGGTTTGGTGTGCAATACAGAAAAAGGAAATTACAGAGAGGGGAAATAACTTTTCTTTGAAAATGAAATCAATGATATCAAACAGCCAAGGAGACACCAGACAATTGCAGATTGAAATGTAAAAGTGTACAGGACTAGAAGATGCAAACTGTGCCAGTTTTTATTTTTACCCTCAGAATGTGGCCCTTTTGCAACTACTTGGTTGTTGGTGTCAAAAATGACAGACAACAACAAATCTAACGGTGCAACATTAAAAAAGTGTGCATGGTCCTCATAGTGGCCTGTGGAACGGGAACTACTATTCTTATGGAGCAACAATAAAAAAATTTAAAAAAGTGTGGCATGTGTCCTCAGTGGCCATGTGTAACATAACTTTGTCTTAAACGGTGCAACATTAAACAAGTGTGCAATGTGTCCCTCATGTGGCCTGTTGGAACTACTATGTCCCCTAACGGTGCAACATTAAAAAAGTGTTGACATGTTGTCCCTCAATTGGCCCTGTGAACTACTATGTCTTTTTAAAGTGTCTTAACGGTGCAACGAATAAAAAAAGTGTGCAGTGTCCTCGGTATAGTGGCCCTGTGGAACTACTACTATTTCTTATGTGTGCAACATTAAAAAAGAAAAAGTCTGTATATTGGGAAATTGTGAGGTAGCCTTTTGCTATGAAAAGATATTTGTGTGTGCCATCGCCCCTCGCCAGAACCAAACCTACCAACGCAACCTTGGGTATTTTGCCTTATATACCTCAATTTGTTTCTGAACTGAACTCACATCCCAAAACTTGTAACTTCAGCTCATCACCGAGGTCATGACTAGCCATGCATTTTGTGAAAAGAAAACAGGTACAGGAAGCAAGTGAAAAGAATCAGGACAGGATGCAAGGCAAGAGTACACAGAATGATATTTGTGTGAGGCCATCCCCAACCCCGACCTTGACGTAACAACCCTACTGGTATGTTGCTTAAATAACCTCAAATTGCCTGTGAAACAGAACACGTCGGCAACAAACACTCACACATCTCCCCACGTACCTCCCCTCATTCCCCAACTCGAGAATACACCAGGCAACTTCAACCGCACTTACTCACACCACCCTCACAAAAAGTAAAGATACAGACACAATACACGAATACCCAACCTGACACCAAAACTCTTCCGCCAAAACAAATCTAAGCATCAACATCATTAAATACCCTTCATAATACGAACCAAACCAAAAAGTAAAGAGCCACCAACTGGACAAAAACACATCACAACATTAACAAACTCCAAAAGAAATAAAAAAAAACACGTCCCAGAGCCAGAGACGTAATCGGAGAAGTCAAACGGTAGAAGAATAATATACATCCAACACTGAGCAGACGGCCATAAAAAAATACAGAAAATGCGCCAGCCTCGACACACAGACCGCAGAGGGGTCCATAGCACAAACATCACAAGACTAAATTGAACAGTCGCGCAACAATGATCTACACATCAAAACAATCGAAATCATCCCAAACATAACTCGCGATTCGACAGCTACCACAAAAATCTGAGACTATAAAAATAGAATAACAAACCCATCATGTGCAACTAGAAATGAAACAACAACGGACAAAGTTCTTAACTAACCACATACTCCAAACTCACCAAACACAACTCCGAAAGGAATAATCGAATTCACAAACACTCACCATAGAGAAAGTCAATCACAGTACAAAATAACGACCTCCAGCATGTCACTCTGACAAAAACCTGCAATAGCCCCCCTAGAGAATACGGGCCAGGTCAAAAGACATAAGTAAACATACGACGCAACAAATAGCGACACACGAACACTGTCCCAACATACACGCCACCCCGCCCACCCCTGAATACTCTACACCTACGCATTGCTCACTCGCACCTCCACCAGCAACTACCAACCGCCACACAAGCTCCCCATCACACAATAGAAAGAAACCCTCACCTCAAACAAACCGCCCCCCCGTCATGACCACGGGTAACCACTCTTTCAACCGGGCCAAACAAGGACAAAACAGTTACGAAGACAAACCCAAGAACAGAAACACCTAAGCATCCCCATACCCACATAATCATCAACTCAGCAGGAAAACCTACAAAAACCACCGACTCAGTGACATTAAATTAAATCACAACCCACAACTCAACTGGTCAACAATCAGTAAAGCCACACACAAATCACCAAAGAAGCAAATACAACACAACACGTGTCTTCGGCCTCATCACAACAACGACTACCCAAACAACACAAGATCTGGCACGACAACGCAGGATGAAAATAACAGCGAACCCCAAGTATCACTCATCCTGGGCTGAAACACACAATACACAGACGGTTAAACGAGCATAAGCCAACGAAGAAACTCACACGCTCCGGGGCCCCCAACAACCCAACCCAAAAATATCAAATGAGACGCATCAACTGTCCACTACACCTCAAGTACCATAGAAGAGGCACACACATTAACTCCAAAAACTTTAATAAACAGACAACATTCATGAAACCAGAAGGAAACACTCAAACACCCGCGCAATAACAAAGTCTACAAACCCAACACATAAAAATAAGGACCCCAGCTCAAACACACTACAACACCACGACATCTAAAAACCACCAAAAGACTCCAATGACGAAATCAGCAACTGGATAAATATAATCAGAACTCCCTTAAAAAACATCTAAAATAAGTCAACACAACATCCACATAAACACTCAACAACCTCACCAAGCATCAACCACTCCCAAAATCGGCACCACAACCCACAACTACATAGAAACACCCAACCACATCCCATGAAAACACAAAATCCCCACAGATACCAGCACACAACCACAAACCAGCCCTAACAGATAGGCGCATTCGAAGGATAAACCTCCACACTCAAACAAACGCGGAAGTACAACCCAAGAAAAACACACCAGTATCACACAATACCGACAACGAACCAGACTCAGGACACGATCCAAAACCTCAAAAGACCTAACCAAGGGCTCCCCACGAACCAAGCAATGACTCTACACAAACAACCAACACTAACCTAAAATGTTAATCCGAAAAATTGACCACCAAACAAAACACTAAAACAAACACAAACCACAACTCCAGAAAAAGACCAACATCCATACTACATTATAAGAAGACTCCATAAAAGTAAACCTAGAACACGGATGATGGAAAAGTCTAAGCAGGCGACCCCGAGGCAAACAACACACACTGCTCCCCAACCATTTCCCCAAGACCAGTACATAGAAATCAAATCTAAACTCAAAACGACAAAACAAAAACAACACATAAAAAACACAAGAGACCTTAACCCCACATAAAAACAACCAGACCCCAAACACTCCCTAGCCACCAAACAACCGAAACGTTACCAAACACGGAAAAGAGTATTCACGAAAACCTCATCCCGGAAAACAGGCAACCTAGGCCTGAAACCACTCAAAATCGACTAAACTTCACGAGTACCAACCCACGCAAACTCCTTATAATAGAAAACCAAAGCCTCCCATCTACACGACGCACTCTCACACCATAACTCAACCCCAAGAAACACACTCAGAATCACCCAAAAAGATAAACAACCGAAAGAACCGAATCAAAACGAACAAATCACAACCTAAAAGCCCCACTCAACTCTAATAACTACACACCAGCTCAACCGACCACCAAGCCTCATACAAACAACATCGAATACAAACCAAACATACCTAGCAAGACGGAAATAAAACTTCACGGATGCACTCCCTATCACGCCTATATCACAAATTCAACACAAACATAGCTCCACAATCAACTACAACGAACACACACTAAAGCAACACCGGCCGACACAAACCAAATCACATAATGAACTCCAAGAAACTCAACACATCTCCTCACCGAAGAATCCACGCTTAAACAACCAGAAAGAGCGCAATATAACAAACCAACAAATTTAAACACCCAACCCAAACCAGAGCATAAGGATGCTATATAACACGTAAAGCAACACCGGACAGCATCACACCGCTAAAACGCACGCAAACGGCAGCCATACCGTACAACCAATACCAAGCAAACAAGCTCGACAAAAAACCACTCCCCAAAAAATACATCAACTCGGAAACGCATATAACTCCGCGGGGAACACTATATCATCCACCGACACTACTACGGGCACGTCCTCGACCTCGACCTCTTACGAACCAGGGTTAGAACGACCCCGCAACACCCACCCTGCAACGACAACTCAGAAGTCCCCCAACCATGCCGATAAGAAGCATCACACAGTAACATTGAAGCCATGAACCAAGCTAACCCACCATCATAACCGACAGAAGGTAGCATACCAACAAAACCCAACGGAAAAACTTCGCGCATCCGCACCAAGTCGTACACAGCTGGCCCCCCATTCAAAACCGATACACGCACCCATTCCTCCAGTCAAGAACAGCTCGGCACAGTACATAATATAACCATAACACACCTCAGACTGACGCCTATTGCCACCCAGCTAACTCCACATCCATCAAACACACATACATGCCCCAAAACTCACCAAACACATAACAACACCACAAAATACTCAGCGTTACCACACAAAACTCAAAAATACAAAGCCACAAGTCGTACCGCCCTCCACCACTTAATGCTATACTTCAATGTCGAGCCAACATACGGAAAGAAGAAACACTCACTAGCGTACCCCCCGGGACATCCAACTCTCCCAAAACGCATCACCTACTCCAGCGATCCTACCTTACAAGAATAAAAAATCTCCTCCGATCAACCCAGCGACCCACCATAGACACCTAGAACATATCTCATATCACAACCACGGCACCTCAAATCTTCTTCCACCAAACGCCTCACACGCCTCAATCAAAAAACAACCCCTGACTCACACCCGCACTCATCTCTAACAAAATTCAGCAAACTCCATCTCCCGACACAACGGGGCAGAACACGTCGCTCAGGAACAGATCAACACAACACTGACACTCCCACAGAAAACCCACACATACAGGCAAAGGAACGACCGCCACAACCGAATAGCACGTCTATTACTCTTTCATGAACATCATAGCAATCTCCCACTGTACATCAAAACATAAAACTCCATTTCCAACGGCCGGCACAAAACGCCACAAGAACAACAATCGATAGGATACCAAGTCAACGACGACACACAACAATAACGGACACGAACATCGACACACACCACACCACGAACTCCCCTCTCGAGTGAAACATAAACCGAGAACCCCAATAAATCCCACAGACCAACAGCAAACAAAAATCCTCAACCTCTACCCACCCCCAATGGACACACGACCAACACAAACGACATGACTCCACTCGCATTCCATACAATTATACATCATGAGTGATACACCCAAAACCCCAAGAACGTCCCCTCATCCACCAATCCAAATCCCAATCCAAAGACCCGTACTCAAAAGTTCTCTAACCAACCATAAATCAAGAAGAACGAACACCCAGTTGCGTTACACAACCGAGACAAAGGGTAACTCAAGAACGCGAACCAACAATCACGAACCCGGAGACACTATCAACACAACTCGAGACCCTCCAGATGTACCAAAACACGAGCCCATCGACAACAAACGATCCCTCAGCCAACCAACTTCTCACCAACCAACCAACTCAAAACCAAATCGATCACTCTAACATAAGCAAACTCACACAATGACCATTTCTAAGATAACTCGCAAAATACAACCACATTATGCCAAAAAAAACGTCAGCACAACCATGTCATTGTACTAGCAGCATTTGAGAATAGACCAGGAAGGAAGGAGATGTGATCAGGACACAGCAGTAAACAAAGTAACCATGAGGAGTTTGTAATAGGTGGTTGGCTTGCACATGAAAACATATTCATGACAAAGGTCATGAATCATATTCTTACAAGTCAGAATCATATTCTGACAAAGACAGAAAATTACAACAACAACAACACTATCTGCCAACGATACAAGTTTGAATTTTCAAGTAAAGCATTAATTGTACATACCCCCACCCACACCAAAAGTTGTCACAGCATACCAACAGGGCATGGTGAAACCCACCATAAAGCTTATGGCCATAGCCAGAGACAGCAGTATAAAAACACAACTAAAAGTCCAATGGTCAGTAAACACCAGACATTTATAAACCAGACTTAGCCATAAAAAAAAAAAAACAACAGAAAACCGTAAAACCAAGGTAGGATGAAAAACGGTCACCATTGAACATACTATCACGAGTCAAATATCTACGCAATAACCAATACACGATTTTCCACTCAAGAACTCCGCTCATTAACCAAATTCCCCCCTCCCACGCCCACATGGCCGCCATTCAAATCCGACTCCCCCAATTGAATTACCCCTCAAACATTAATCAGCCACAGTAAGACCAGTCCTTTCCCACTGCCAGACAAGCAACAGCAAGATTTTTTTTTTATTTTTTTTTTTTTTTTTTACTGCACCCCCAAATATCAGTCCATAATCGAGGTTTGACAAGAACCTGTTGGCAAACGACAACAATACGACCCACGGAAAGTATTTAGAATAAAAAGTTTTTAACTTTCTGATTAAATTGCAATATGAACACCGATGCTCATTACTTATGAGCCAAAAAATAAATTAATTATAGTAAAAATAATCATGTATAAATGTTCTTATATAAATTCCAATAAATCAGCATCAATATTACTTTTAATAACAACACCACCCAGACCCCCCCCCCAACAGTATGCCCCACCAAAAAAAAAAAATAAAAAAAAAAAAAAAACCGTCCCATCCACCATACTCTCAGCCGACACAAGTGTCACAAAAAAACAACACCATAAAATCCGCCAACCCCCCCACCCAAACAGGTCGCCACCCCCCCCCACCAAGAAAACCAAACCAAACAAAAAAACCAGCCAACCCAAAAAAATCCACACTTAACCTCCCATGTCCACAAAAACAGTCCATACTAATAAAAGCAACCACTCGCAGCACAATCGATGAAACAAATAAAATACGACCCTGATAACTTATCACCATACAATATCAAATTCATACAGAAAAAGGGCAAAAAAAAAAAAAAAAAAAACAAAAAAAAAAAAAAAAAAAAAAAAAAAAAAAAAAGAAAAAAAAAAAAAAAAAATAACAAAAAAAAAATAAAAAAAAAAAAAAAAAAAAAAAAAAAAAAAACAAAAAAAAACAAAAAAAAAAAAAAAAAACAAAAAAAAAAAATAAACAAAACAAAAAAAAACAGAAAAAAAAACAAAAAAAAAAAAAAGATAACGAAAAAAAAAAAAAAAAAAACAAAAAAAAAAAAAAAAAAAAAAAAAAAAAAAAAAAAAAAAAAAAAAAAAAAAAGAAAAAAAACAAAAAAAAAAAAAAAAAAAAAAAAAAAAAAAAAAAAAAAAACCCCCCCCCCCCCCCCCCCCACCCCCCTTTCTCCCCCCCCCCCACCCCCCCCCCCCACCCCCCCCCCCACCACCCCCTCTCCACCCCCCCACCCCCCCCCCCCACCCTCCCCCCCCCCCCCCCCCCCCCCCCCCCTCCCTCCCCCCCCCACCATCCCACCCCCACACATAAGCCCCCCAACCCCCACCAATCCCACCCCCCCCCCCCCCCCCCCCCCCCCCCCCCCCCCCCCCCCCCCCCCCCCCCCCCCCCCCCCCCCACCCCCCCCCCCCCCCCCCCCCCCCCCCCCCCCCCCCCCCCCCCCCCCCCCCCCCCCCCCCCCCCCCCCCCCCCCCCCCCACCCCCCCCCCCCCCCCCCCCCCCACCACCCCCCCCAACCCCCCACCAAACCCCCCTCCCCCCCCCCCCCCCCCCCCCCCCCCCACCCCCCCCCCCCCCCCCTCCCCCCACCCCCCCCACCCCCCACCCCCCCCCCCCCCCCCCCCCCCCCCCCCCCCCCCCCCCCCCCCCCCCCCCCCCCCCCCCCCCCCCCCCCTCCCCCCACCCCCCCCACCCCCCCCCCCCCCCCCCCCCCCACACCCCTCCCCCCCCCCCCCACCCCCCCCCCCCCCCCCCCCCCCCCCCCCCCCCCCCCCCCCCCCCCCCCCCACCCCCCCCCCCCCCCCCCCCCCCCCCCCCCCCCCTCCCCCCCCCCCCCCCCCCCCCCCCCACCCCCCCCCCCCCCCCCCCCCCCCACCCCCCCCCCCCCCCCCCCCCCCCCCCCCCCCCCCCCCCCCCCCCCCCCCCCCCCCCCCCCCCCCCCCCCCCCCCCCCCCCCCCCCCCCCCCCCCCCCCCCCCCCCCCCCCCCCCCCCCCCCCCCCCCCCCCCCCCCCCCCCCCCCCCCCCACCCCCCCCCCCCCCCCCCCCCACCCCCCCCCCCCCCACCCCCCCCCCCCCCCCCCCTCCCCCCCCCCCCCCACCCCCCCCCCCCCCCCCCCCCCCCCCCCCCCCCCCCCCCCCCCCCCCCCCCCCCCCCCCCCCCCCCCCCCCCCCACCCCCCCCCCCCCCCCCCCCCCACCCCCCCCCCCCCCCCCCCACCCCCCCCCCCCCCCCCCCCCCCCCCCCCCCCCCCCCCCCCCCCCCCCCCCCCCCCCCCCCCCCCCCCCCCCCCCCCCCCCACCCCCCCCCCCCCCCCCCCCCCCCCCCCCCCCCCCCCCCCCCCCCCCCCCCCCCCCCCCCCCCCCCCCCCCCCCCCCCCCCACCCCCCCCCCCCCCCCCCCCCCCCCCCCCCCCCCCCCCCCCCCCCCCCCCCCCCCCCCCCCCCCCCCCCCGAAAACCCTCCAAAACCACCCCGAAAAAAAAAACCACAAAGAACACCGAAACAAGCCCGACCCCCCCCAACCTATGACAATAAAACCACTAACAAAATACAGCACAAAAAAAATGCAAATTAAACTACCCAAAGACAGGACAGAAACCCACAAAATCAAAACAAAAATATTTATAATTTTAATTCCACATAAAAATTAAGAAAAATTAAATGGTATACCAGACCAAAAAAAACTGCAGAAAATCAACAACAAAAGAAGGTGAAAAATAGATATACACTTTATATCTTTACTTCAGTTACACATTTAAATAAGAATAATAATTACCATAGTAATATTCATCAGAAAAAAAAAAAGAGTGGCATTGCTTTAACTTTTGATCTAATCTTAACTTCAGCCACCTATAATAATATGAAAATTTATGAAAACAAATCCCGATATATGGATGACGGAACTGTCAGGACCTGTTTGTTCCATACATGAATACAAATTAACAATACAACCCCATGATTGTCAACATACCGTATCCTAGCCACAGGGCCACAAAACACCCATCTGGCACACCTGCTTAACATTACTGTTCCAGACACATGCCCCTCACATAACAAGCTTGGTACTTTCTCCCTTGTTATTTTAAAAACCCTTGAAAGAAGAAAAGAATGGGAAACAGGAAACCACCACTCCACCTCCCACTCGTCCTCCCCAACCCTTCAGTCCCCGCCCCCAATCCCCCTCCTCATTTATTGTCCATCCCCACCGTTTAGGAATCCCCCCCCAACCATACCACCCCATCCCCCGATCTAGACCTTATCCTTCTTCCGTACCCAAAAAGACTTACCCAAAAACTACCACATGCATCACCCAAAGACCAATCACCAATAGGCGTACTTCTAGACAGAAAAAGAAAAGGAATAAAGATAATCAACATGCGAGCCTCCCGGACCATGCACCCCAAGTAACCGACATCCGCTAAAATCAATAAACAATTTCAAAGGCTAAAAAAAATGACCAAAAAAAGATTACAGCTATAACAAAAACACTTTAAAAAAAACAGGTGTTTAACCAAGAAAAACATTAATGTCAAAAAAAATACATAAAACCAGTTTCCTACAAGCTCCTCTGTACCAGGAAGAGAAACCCACAGCACACAACAACGAAGGAGACAAAAAAAAATCAACAAAACAACATTCAAGTGGATTCTAAATCATAAGATGAGTAAAAACAAGCAAGATACATAAGCGGCCATCGCCCAATCTCCACTGTATGACTACTTGGTGACTACTAAGACCGCGCTGAACCTCAAAAGACCAAATGGATCAGCAATCAGTTCTAAAGGAATCAGGCAATAAGACAGCGAGGATATTTCACTTTTTCTAATATAAGACAGAAAGTCCAGTACAGGGGTTCCCAAAAGCCACAAGGACGAAGAGAGCACCGCCCAACACACCAACCAACAAAACCAAACCCCAGCCCCATCATCGATCCGCCACTACCACCCCCCCGACCCCTCCCACTAGTGATCCACCGTCCTGACCGCACCACACCGCCCCCCCGGCCAATACTGCTTAATAGGGGCCAACAACTTACGATACACCTGCATAACAATACTGCGCCCACCTGTTGGAACATAACTGGAAGGGTGGTAAAATCACGAAAGAAAAAGAAAAAGGTGAACACAATAGGGGAGACCGTAACAATGAAGCTTATGAGAAATAAAGCAGCACCCACACACTGAGTCCTAACTAAACATTGGAAGGCTGGAATACAAATCCCCTCCATCAACCCGGCTGTAGTCCAGTGCAACTTGAAGCAGCAAAATACTTAAAAAAAAAATTGCCGCATGCCCTCTTACAAAAATGAGCACTGGTGTCCACTTCACAGAACCTGTATTGTCCCGGACCAACTGCCCATAAGCGAACTGCAAACCACCGGGAGGTTGTCATAAACAGAGACCCATGGCACAATTCCAAGCAGAAGAGGTCAGAGATACAGCACAGCTGCCAAGTCATTTCAAAAGATACAGAGCATAGGTGCCTAGCCACTAATCACAACTTAGTACAAAGAAGCCAGCGTGAGAGACATCCCCACTGAGCGAGAATCCAACCACAAGCACAACCTGTTCCCAGTCGTCATACTTCCTCAGGACCGCCAACATCCCGTTAATGAGCACCCACACACCGGTGGGTCCTCGATTGAAGTGGGGGCAAGTGTTTTTGGCCGCGCCCGTTCGCCAGGCTCCACCCTCCAGAGGGGTGCCCATACATTTACAGAGGGCTTGGCTTCCACTCCTCTGGTGACTGGGATCGGGCTGTCGGTGTTGGTCAGTACAGTTTCTCCTGGATGCAGGCATACGTCGTACAGACTGTGAAAAAGTATGTGGTCAGTTAGTCATTGGTCCCTCAACTACAAAAGAGGGCACCTCTCCACGACTGTCGCCAATGCCAAATTTTGTGTGCATGTAGGTGGAGCAGGCGATATGGATGCCCAGTCCTCGAGGCGGAAGAACTTGACTCTGTTCCCCACCCCTCCGTCGTCCCAGCAAATTGTATAGTGTCATCTGGGGTGTAATTGAGGATGCAGGAGGTGGCAATTTTTTTTTTTTAATTCATTGTTGTGCCTTGATGGGATTGTTCTTAATATCATACGTTGACAACAGGTTTGTTGGCCTGCTCCTTTTCTGTGGCAACCATCTTTTTGCCCAGAATGTTCCTTTTTTTTTATTTTTTTTTTTTTTTTTTATTTTTTTTTTTTTTTTTTATTTTTTTTTATTTTTTTTTTTTTTTTTTATTTTTTTTTTTATTTTTTTTTTTTTTTTTTATTTTTATTTTTTAATTTATTTTTTTTTTTTTTTTTTTTTTTGTTTTATTTTTTTGTTTTTTTTATTTTTTTTTTTTTTTTTTTTTTTTCCGTTGCCTCTATGCCACATCCAGTGTCTGTTTACCCCATGTATCACCAACTTTCTCACTCCACTCTCGGCACTCAGGGCAGACAAGGGCTGAAGAGATATGGTTCACTGTTCTTTCTCCCACCCGCCCGCCCCAGCGGGAGTTCTCACTTGAGGCTTGGAGTCACGGATAGAGAGCGTCAGAGAAGACCGCACACCACCTGCCCTGTTGTCTTTTGGAGTTCTGCAAGAAGTTGTGGCTGCCGCCTCAAGACACAGAGGGCTTCTTGCTCAGCTCGGAAGTTGGTGTAGTAAAATTCCTAGTTGGGAATTGCAAGTTTCTATACTTACATATCTCCCGTCTTAATGTATCGAGGAAAGATTCCAGCTCCAACCATCCCTCGATTGCCCGATACTGTGGTCGGGAGCCAGAGCCATCGTGAAGACACACATGTACCAGTCTTCCTGTGGATATGGTTGCCGATGTACTTCCCATGGAAGTGGCCTTCCTTTGGGGTGTCTTGACTGTATTCCACTCTTCACCAACTCCGGGAATGCGCTGGAGACCCTGTTGGGAAACACCTGGCCTCTTCCAAGATGGGTGGGTGACATTGCCGGGATAGGCTTTGCTTACGTGTTCCATATCAAGACAGGGCTTTTGTTCTTTTCACAAGGCAGTCTTGACTGTCAGATGAAGCTGCCGATAACTTTTCCAAAACACTTCCCCCCAACCGGCACTTGGTGGGTCTGCTCATTCTGTTTTGTTCATTGGATGGTTTTTCTCATCAAGGCTGTTTGAATTTTTGTCTGCTTGGATGAGGACATTAAAGCCCCACACTTCCCAAAAGCACTTGTAAGGCGAGGGGTCTGTAGCGGCAGCCTTCGACTTGTCCTTTCCCTTTTTGTGAAGGGAATCAGGGTCTGCTTCCCTCCCAAAACTTTTTGGTACTGATCCTGTCTTTCCCTGGAGTTAAAATTTTTAGAAGGCTGCCTTGCTCTTTTATCCCCCAAAATGCAGAATCATTTCATTGGTGATTCCGCGGTCCAGGTGACTTCTTTAGGGTTTGGGTCGCAACGCTTCCTCCGCTCTTTCTCTGTGAAAGCGTGGCAGACTTCCCTTTGGGGGGGTCTTTCCCCATGAAGTTCACCTTGGGGGCCCCGTGCACTCAGCTCTATGTTCAGGGGATTCCAGATTTCTGATGTTTTTCATAGACGTCAGAAGGGCGTGCTTTTTTTTCCAGAGAGGAATTCCATTCTCTTGTATTGTTATATGGGTGCTTTTTGTTTCATTTCGAGGGTTCTACCATTTCCACACTTGCTGCCCCCCCGTCGAGATTTAGGCTTTCATTTTCTCTTTGCCAGCTTTCTTGCAGCGGCGCAGGACAGCTTGTATCTGGCAGTTACTTCCTTCAGCCTAGTTATTTCCAGTGATGGCGCTTTTTTTTGCTCTTCCCTGGGTTTTTCCCTTTAAAAGCATCCCAATTCTGGAGTTCCTCCTCCAGTAGGGCTTGTAGTCTTTTTTTTTTTCTCCTCTTGGGGGGATTCGTAGCAGCTTTCAAGACGGCCTTTGTGAATCTCGAACCATCTTGTTTAGTCCTTCGCCGATGTTTTTTGGCTTTGTGTGTGTATCTGTGAGGGTCTCGAAGAGAGTCCAGTCCGCCTTTCTGTAATTCCAGCGGGGAAAACACTTTGCTTGTGGACACTGTAAGTTTGAGGTTGATAGAGAGTTTGACGGGCTTGTGGTCACTTCCTCCAAGCTGGTTTTTGGAAACTTTTTTTTTGTGGGCCTGGGCGAACAGGGCCGTTGGGGGGCGAACGCTAGATCTGGTGGGTTGGGGTGTGGTCATCCCCGCGTCTAAGTTTTAAAAAGGGGGGTTCAAACACTTCTTTGGTTGATGAAAATAAGATTTTTTTCAATCTCCCAAACCTCAACTTCTTCGCCTCTCTTTCCGTCCCCCTCATAGCCCCATCTCCTGAGGACTGTTTTAAAAACACCCACCACCACGCAGTTGGGTTTTCTGGGATGTTTTTTGTATGTGAGGGGGAAATCACGAACTTTAAAGGGGAATAGACATTGTATATCCGAAGGGTTTTCTTTCCTTTAAAGGGCTATATCCCAAACCCTTGGTTTTTCGCCCGTTTATTTTGGGGGTTGATCCTTTTTAGTTCTTTTGGCGGTTAAAGGAAATTTCCCACCAAGAAAACAACCCCCCCTTTGGTTTTTTTTTCCTCACGGCCCCAAACTGATTTTGGGCCCCCGTAAAACCCCCCCACTTTAAAGCGAGGTTTTTTGGCAAATTTTGCTCCTTTTTTGGGCACATGCGAAACAATATTTTCCCTTTATGCATCCTTTTCCCGCCAAGGGCCCAATTTTCTTTTTATGCCCCCCCTTCTGCATTTTCCCCTGGAGAATGTTTAGCATTTTTTGGGGGGGTACTGTTTTTCCCTTTGGCCCTTAGCAAAGGGGGATGAGGTCTCCTTCTTCGCGCAATTTACCCTGCAGGGAATTTCTTTTTCGACCCCACCCCAAAGCTTGGGGTGGGCCCCCCTTTTTTGGCATAGGGCCCCCCCCCTTCCCCGGGCCCCCCCGGCGGTTTTCCGAAGTTTGAGCCCACAAATCGAAACCCGTTTTTCTGCATCATCATGGAAAGGGGTTTTTTTATGCGTGGTAAACGTGGATTAAAATGCCCCCCTGGCCCGATACCTTTCCGTCTTCACTGGGTTTTCTTTTTTGGGGGCCTCACCCTTAAACTCATGGCCCGTGCCCTCCTTTCCCCTTTTAAACACAGGGGGGATTTTTTTCCCGGGGAAACCCCACCCCCGGGCTAGAGGGGAAACCAAAGCCCCCTTGACCGCAATGAATTTAGCCCCCCTCATAGGACCCCATGGGGTTTTTCAGGGGAAAGGAAAAACAAAATGCCAAAAAGTTGAACCCCCCCCCCATCCTGGTAGGAAAAAACCAAAACCCCCTTTGGCCGGGACGCTTTTTTTCTGCCAGGGAAGCCTGACTTATTTCCCCAGCTTTAACCCCCCTAACTGAGGGCCAATTCCCCCATCCCCACCCGGGGGCCCGCCGAGTTTTTGGGGGTTTTCCCCCCCACTAC
>JAMYXO010005569.1:0-7500 GCA_033310375.1 Conus canariensis
GGTGAAATTATATTAAAGTGTTACTATGTTGAATTGTCAATATGAATGATGTGTGTTGAAATAATGTATGCATGACAAGGACAGATCGTAAGACTAGGCCTTGGCCAAAAATTTTCAAGCTTGCATATTAAAGATCAATCAATCAATCAATCAAAGTCTCTCTCTCTCTCACTCTCTCTCTCTCTCTCTCTCTCACACACACACACACACACACACACACACACACACACACACACACACACATACACAAAGCGTTCACAATTTGTTTTTCAAACTCCACTTGCTGCGTTGCTATTGCTGCCATGAATGCAACAAGTGCCCAGCCTTGAGTCTTCCTCAAGCCGTAAGGATACTATCTGAAAATAACACCAAATCCGAAATGTTTTCCTTCTCCTCTAAAAAATTCTTTTTCATTTAAATCTCTTTTTTGTGTGGTAATCATCAAGTCTTATTTTCCTAGATGTTTTCTAATTCACATCCAAGACTATATTCGTATAGTTATTGATGGAAAAAAAAAACGAGCAAACAAATACGTGACAACATTGGAGTGGCCGGATTTTGTGTAGTTACTTCCCTTAATCACTGCATTAGCAAACGTTGTGGACAGAGAGGCTTTGCAAAAAAACATCCATTTTCTACTTGAACAGTTTCAATTTGAATGTTCTATGGCACTTTTAAGTTTCAAATATGTTGCGATAAACATCTGTTCTGGTTTGAAAACTACGTGACAATGGCAGCGATATTGCAGTACACATCTGTTCTGGATTAAACGTTACATGACAGTGTTTTACTCTCTTCCTCCCTTTGCATGATATGGCAGTGTCTCCTCTGGTGGGTTGCCTCCTGACGACTTGATGTTGATTACGTTCAGTGGACAGCCGGTGCCAGGGCTCCTGAAGAATGCATCAACATATGGCTGCGTATTATTGTGCTGAAATGCAAGGTGTGGGAAAAATCGAACCCAACAGACAAGAACGACAAGTGAAAATATTCACTTCATCATCATCCTGCTCCAGGTTCCGTCCTCCCTCCTGTTTACCCCCCCCCCCCCTCCCCGACCACTGCACACACCATTACCTCTCATGTGCATCAGCTTTCAACGACACGCACGTCACCTGGCTGTAATCCGATTGTGAAGCTCAAGTCTTCCCATTTCAGCCCATGGGGGTAAAAATAACTTTCAGAATCCCTGCTAAATAGAGGATGCTACTATCTATGGTGTGGTGGGAGAATAATTAAGAGCGACATGAAGTTCCAAGTTTCTGTTCAGATCCCCAGCCTTGAAAGACAGCGTGCATCAAATAGTAAAAAAGATGTAAAACAATGATGAATGAGAGGCTACGTTCTTTACACTTCCACTTTCTTTTTCACATTTCTTCTATACTCATGCGTGCACGCACGCATGCAACACACACACACACACACACACACACACACACACACACACACACACACACACACACACACACACACACACACACACACACACACACAGTCCCCACGCTGTCGGTGTGAGGAGGAAATTCAATCAATAGAGGGAGGGGTGCCGTCCTGTCCATGTTATCAGCGGCATTAACACCATTAAAGATTCTCCTGCCGATCTTCCCATTTCTAGGGCTGCCAATGTGTTCCTTAATTCAAACAGACGGCACTGTCTCCTACTCTATTTCTTCCTTACCTCCTTCATTCCACTCCATTTTCCTAGACTCTTCCACACACAACCTCACACCTCCCCTCTCTCTCTCTCTCTCTCTCTCTCTCTCTCTCTCTCTCTCTCTCTCTCTCTCTCTCTCTCGCTCTCGCTCTCATGCAATCCTTGTAAACCTAACACTTCTTCTCTATTCTCTCACACTTTCCAAAGTAATCTTGTAGCTCCAACAGAGACCGACGGGCAGATGAGTACATCATCGTTGATCAACGAACTGGTTGATAGACTGGCACAGGAAGGAGAGAGAGAGAGAGAGAGAGAGAGAGGAGAGAGAGAGAGAGAGAGAGAGAGAGAGAGAGAGAGAGAGAGAGAGAAAGACAGGAAGACAGACAGACAGATAAACCGAGTAATAGAGATAGAAAAGATGGACATACAAAGGGAAAGAAATGATTACACACACACACACACACACACACACACACACACACACACACACACACACACACACACACACACACACATACACACACACACACACACACACACACACACACACACACACACACACACACACACACACACACACACACACACATACTCACACTCACACACACACACACACACACACTCTCTCTCTCTCTCTCTCTCTCTCTCTCTCTATCTATCTATCTCTCTTTCTCTCTCTCTCTCTCTCATTCTATTATAATTATGTCAACTTTCACTGTCAGTGTATAGCTTCCTCGAAGAACATGGTATACATTCGGACCAGTACTAGTAAAGGATGTGTACTAGGGCAACCTCGGAGTATGTGTTGCAGCTCTTTTTGTATTTTAGTGTTCATGATGCTAGTGATCCATGTTTAAGACTGTTTACACCACCTGAACCCATGCGTTAGCTGCTTGATCCTCTTCTTTCATTGTAAGTCAGACTCAAGACAGAGCCAGTGAAAGCACCTTGGAGAATTAAAAATCCTAGAAGCGCTTTACATGAGGCAGTCAATGTAACAAAAGCAGGCATGTAGGACATGGAGAATCATAGACGGAACATGGAGAAGACAGTCTAACCGAGCTTAAAGAAAGTCAGCAATGGGAACAATGCCCTGACCCCTTGGAACACGTCCACCACAGTACAGAAGTACTAGACCACGGGAAAGCATTTTAGAAAATGGTCAGAGGGCAATGGTCAGAGGGCAACTCGAAGGTAGAAATTGTGATGCTGAGGGAAAGGTCGGCAAAACCGAAGGCATGGGGATAGATACTGATTGTTCAGGCATCAAAGATACGTTTGGTCTGGCGAGGGGTAGACAGTGGGACAAGAATGGCTGTAAAAGCAAAAACGAGTGAGCCGCTTACGTCAAATCTTCATGTCTAACAATGAAGGCGGAAGCCATGTCACAAATGCACCTCCAACTTCCATTCATAGACAAACTGGAAAAAGAACATGCTTTGAATCTGAATCGATGACCTTTCCTCAGAAAGTGGACTGGGAAATCCAGACTGGTGGTCTGCAGTCGGCATAGCTCAGATTAATAATGATAGTGTCCAGGACATAACGAGCGAGTGGACACAGTGGCTGTCAAGGTCCTATAATAAGTGGATTATGCAACCCAGAGTTTGAAATGAAGGAAGATGAGTGAAAGGCGATATGCAAGACAGAGGAGTGAAGTGGTTTTATGTGTGACCCAGCCGACGACAAGAAGGTGGTATGATGGGGCACAACGAGGGTAAGGAAAGCCCAGAGAAGGTTGAAAAGCAACAATTACGTTGAGAGAAAGGCGGACTACAAGAGGAGGCATAAAATGTAGCATCTTAATTCTTCCTCAAGTAGCATTATTAAGGAATAAAGTGTAGCATCTTATGTTCTCCTCAAGTAGCATTATTTAGGAATAAAGTGTAGCATCTTATGTCTTCCTCAAGTAGCATTATTTAGGAATAAAGTGTAGCATCTTATGTCTTCCTCAAGTAGCATTATTTAGGAATAAAGTGTAGCATCTTATGTCTTCCTCAAGTAACATTATTTAGGAATAAAGTGTAGCATCTTATGTCTTCCTCAAGTAGCATTATTCTAACTTGACAAAGAAACGTTAAAGGAGAGGACAAGTCTTCCACTTGCAGCAGCTTTTGTCATATTGCTGGTAGATCTTGCAATACACCACAGCTGATTTTATTCAGAGAGAGAGAGAGAGAGAGAGAGAGAGAGAGAGAGAGAGAGAGAACTCGGAACTCGGAAACTTTAATTGTAAGGCCACCGGCCTGTATACAATGGATACACGTTAACATGAGTGAATCAAACAAATAACATAAGGACAACACGCTAAAAATAAGTACAACATCCCACATCAAAATCAAACTAAAGTCAAGGGAGTTACATTGGCATGTGAAATTAAGCAGACAAAAAACCCCTTAAGACAGCAATTCAGTTACAAGAGTGCAGCTTTACTTCTTATTTAAATGCGTATATCTAGTCTTAAATGCATAAAATATATACATTGCTAAATTTCTTAAGAGCATGACGTCTTCAGATTGTAACATTCGAGCTAAGCATTCTCCATTAATAAATGTATGTTGGTAATACTTCGACAAATATTTTTCTCTTAGAAATGTATACGTTTGACATTCTAACAAAAAATGAAGTTCACTTTCTATCCTATTACAAAACGGGCATTTCTTTGATTTTTCATTATATCTGTTATTTATATTCAGATCAGAGAGAGAGAGAGAGAGGGAGAGTGACACAAGAGAGAGAGAGAGAGGAAGAGTGAGAGAGAGAGAGAATGTTTTCCAGCATTCACTGAACGCCATACAAGAGACACAATACTGTCGACCAATATATGTAGACCACAGATGTGGAAAGACCACAGTCGTGGTATTTCTAGATCTCTGACTCAAAACAAAGACGACGTTCAACACAAAATGCATGCATCAGCATACTTCTATCAAATACGTTTAATGTGTTGCTCCCCCTCCCCCTAACTTGTCCGTCCCTTTCCAACCTCTCTCTCTGTCTGTTTAGCTGTCTCTCTGTCTGTCTGTCTGTCTGTCTCCCTCTCTTCTTCTTCTTCTTCTTCTTCTTCTTCTTCTTCTTCTTCTTCTTCTTCTTCTTCTTCTTCTTCTTTCTCTCTCCCTATATATGCATTTACCTTTGTAAGTCTCTCTCTGGCCTTATATTTTGTATAACAGCCTTGTGTGAAACAATTGTTCAATTACTCCCCTTCATGAAGGGCACCAGCCTATACATGAATAATACATCTGAATCTGAATCTCTCTCTCTCTCTCTCTCTCTCTCTCTCTCTCTCTCTTCTCTGTGTGTGTGTGTGTGTGTGTGTGTGTGTGTGTGTGTGTGTGTGTGTGTGTGTGTGTGTGTGTGTGTGTGTGTGTGTGTGTGTCCCATTGAAGCAGCAGAAGCGGACTTGACCCCCCGACCTCGCACATCTCCATCTACTACTGTCTTGTTTATCGCCAGTCTGTACCATTTCCCTGGAGTCTCCTAACTCTTCTCCTCCTTGTCCCCCTCCCCACCCCCTCCCACACCTCACTTTTCTTTCTCCGTCGCTTCCAGCTTTTCAGCCCTCATATCTGATCCCAGTCTGTCCCTCATTCTATCAGTTCTCCAAGTCTCTCCCCCACCCCACCCCTATCCCATTCCCCACTCCCAGTCACACACCCTTCTTTCTTACCATCTCTGCCACGGTTACATTCTTTCGCATCATTCTCAGAACTGTGTCTAGCTTTCTCTCTATTCTCTGATCTGAAGACCCTTAGTTTCCATCAAGATCGATAAAGAAAGCCATTCTCTTCAGTGACCAAACGCCCAACATGACAGACCCAGTTACACACACACACACACACACACACACACACACACACACACACACACACTCTCCTCTCTCTCTCTCTCTCTCTCTCTGTCTCTCTCTTCTCTCTCTCTCTCACACACACACAAGAGAGAGAGAGAGAGAGAGAGAGAGAGAGAGAGAGAGAGAGAGAGGAGAGGGAATGAAGACTCAGAACTCAGAAAACTTTTATTCGATCAGGAATTGATATTTTAGGCAGAGCCTATTCTTCCAATCTGTCCTTGGCTACACAATAAAAAAAGATGAAGACCGCAGGATCGACGTAAAAGTGAAGAGAAAACAAAGGTAAAAAAACTTTTTCACCTCAGGGTAAAATTCGTCGATTAAGAAGACAAAGATGCTAAAACAGTACGTTTCAGGTCATAGACCCTTTCTCAACTGCACAGGGAAGGGGGCAAGAAGCAAGAACAAAAGGCTGACCGCTACTCACAGAAAAAGAAAGCAATCAGTGGTAGGAGTGAGTAGAGTTAAACAGTGAAAGGAAAACTTAAAGTGGGAGGGGGGTGGGGGTGGGGGTAAGGAAAAAGGGGGGAAAAGTGTATGTGTGTGTGTATGAGCGCCCACGGAAGCATGTGCACATGTCCGCCCGTATGTGCGTGAGTGTGTGCGCGCGTGGGGTCGCGTGCATGCGTGCGCCTGTCTGTCTGTGTGCTCGCATGGTTGTAAGATGGTGGAGGGAAAGTGCGGAAGGAAAAAAAAGAAAAAAAAAAAAAAAAGGGGGGGGGAAGGGGGGTTAAACAATAAAGGGAAGGGGGAGAGTGGAGAAGGGGAGGAGGGAGATGAAGAGAATGTGTGTGTGTGTGTGTGTGAGCGTATGCGCACGCATATGCGTGTGCCTGCGTGTGAGTGCTAGTGTAAGTGGTAAACAGTAAAGGGGAAGAGGGAAAGGGGAGAAGGGAGACAGGGAGGGAAAAATACAGACACACGGGGGGGGGGGGAAGGGGGGGAAAAAGAAAAAGAGGGAAGAAGGAGGGGGGAGGGGAAAAAAAAAAAAAGGCGGGGGGGAAAGGAACGGGGGTGCAAGTCGAGCTGCCGAGTTCAGTCCCTTGTGTTCATGCCATATGGGGTGCGAGTGCCAAGACGGGCAATCACTGAAGACTCCATAAAGAGCCTGTAGAGTCCTGTCGACTGGTTCTGCCACACTGCTGCTACTTTGGCGTGGACAACGCAATGGTGCTGCTGGTTGAAGTGGGAGCCCACAGGGTTGTCATAATCAAGCCGCATGGAACGCAGGTGCTCGCTGAACCGTTCATCAAGGCTGCGATAGGTCTCACCTGTGTATTTCTTGGTACACAGGGAGCAGGAGATGACGTAGACAAGGTCTTTTGACTGACAATTAAAACTGGTCCTTACGGTAAACTGGCCAGCAGGTCCTGTGATGACAGTGGAACCGTCGATGAAAGGGCAGGTCTTACAACCCTTGCGGCCGCATGGTGTAGTGCCAGGGGGGAGGGGGGGGACCATAGGGCGGATAGAAGCTCGCACAAGATGGTCTTTCAGGTTGGTATCCCTCCTGAAAGCGATGAGGGGTGGCTTAGGAAAGATCTCCCTCAGATGTGGGTCTTGCTGAACTAAGTGGAAGTTCCGGAGGAGGATACTATGGACTGGGAGGTTGTGGGGGTGGTAGGTGAGGACTGCCACTGTACGGTCTTCATTATCAGGACTGACTCTAGGAACAAGAGCCTGGGCACGAGAGACAGCACGAGCTCGCTCAAGTGCACTACGAACCAGGTCCCCTGGATACTTCCGGGCAAGGAAGAATCCAAGCATTCTCTTCGCTTGCCCGGAAGTATCCAGGGGACCTGGTTCGTAGTGCACTTGAGCGAGCTCGTGCTGTCTCTCGTGCCCAGGCTCTTGTTCCTAGAGTCAGTCCTGATAATGAAGACCGTACAGTGGCAGTCCTCACCTACCACCCCCACAACCTCCCAGTCCATAGTATCCTCCTCCGGAACTTCCACTTAGTTCAGCAAGACCCACATCTGAGGGAGATCTTTCCTAA
>JAMYXO010005569.1:12500-15214 GCA_033310375.1 Conus canariensis
GGACACCTGATATTTGTAGAGAAATTAAGCCTTATGAAGTTCACAAATGGTTGGTTGACTGCAGGAACTGGATCAATGAAACAACTTGCCTGGGTTATGGTAGCAGGTCCTTGAGGAAGAGGTGGATGAGGGCGCTTCGGTTCAAAACCTTCTTGGCTCAGGGGGACATGTGGGAATGGGTGACAGTGGGCAGGGAGAAATGGGGAAGTGAGGAAGTGAGCACTGCCAAAAAGCTGAAAAGTGAATACTGCTAGAAGATGAAAAGTGTTCAGCAAGGATTGAGGGGGAAGGAAGGAGAGAGTTGGAAGGGATGAGGGGGGGGGTATAGAAGGAGAGGGCAGGGTGGGGAAGAAGAGAGAAATGGGTCAAGAGCAGAAGGACTGGGGGGGGGGGATAAAGTAAATTAAAAAAAAAATAGTAATAATAATGTTAAGAGACAAAATCAAGATAAGTAAGAACAAAGGGCTGTTATGGAGGAAAGTCAGTGTTTGATATTGATTCCATTTGGGTGGATAGTGCCAAGTTTGTGAATAAGGAGGGACTCTTGTTCTTTACGTCTTATAGAGGAAGATGAATTTTGCCAGACTGCAGCAATCTGCATGTGGGAGAGGTTGTGGCCGGAAGAGCAGAAATGGTTTGCAATTGGTGTATTGTAACCGAGACGGACTGCTCGTAGGTGTTCTGTGAAACGGTCGTTGAGGGTTCTGTAGGTTTCTCCAACATACAAGAGGCCACAGAAGGAGCAAGAAAGAATGTAAACTACATTGCGGGACTGACAAGTGAAAGGGTTGCGAATGGAAATTTTGCCTGAGGGGCCACAGATGGTTGTAGAAGAGTTTAGGTGAGGACAGGTTTTGCATTTGGGTTGCTTGCATGGAGAATTGCCAGGTGGTGAGACTGTGTTTGTGGACAATTTTGAATGCACAAGAAGATCTCTGAGGTTGGTGTCACGTTTGTAGGCAACTAGTGGAGGCTGGGTGAAAATGTGTTTCAGGGAAGGATCAGTCTGCAGAATGTGGTAGTTCTTCATAAGGATGTTTTTGATGGCGAGGTTGTGAGGATGGAAGGTGATAGCAAGAACAGGCCTGTCGTCTGATGAAGGAGTGATCTTTTGCTTAAGAGCGGTGTTTCTGGGAATTCTAGAGGCCTTTTGTAGGGCTTCTTGGCAAATGGGTTCAGGGTATCCACGTTCAAGGAAAAATGAGATCATCAGGGTAGATTGTTTGGCGAAATCGGCATCATCGCTGCAGATGCGTCGCAAACGAAGTAGTTGAGAGAAAGGAATGCTTGTTTTGGTGGAAGCAGGGTGACTGGAGGAGTACAGAAGGTATGAATGCGAGTCGGTGGGTTTGTAATGAACAGATGTGGTGAGGTAGGGTGAGTTGGGACAGATAGAGATTTTGATGTCAAGGAAGGAAATGGTAGTCTGAGTGATTTCAAAAGTGAATCTAAGAGCTGGATGAAATCCACTGACGAAGTCAATGAAGTTTTTCAGATCTTGGATTGGACAGGAGGCTGCACCGAGGCAATCGTCAATGAAGCAACGGAAAAAGTCTGGGAAAGTGCCTGTGTATTGTGAGAAGATCTTTTCTTCAATGTAACCAACAAACAGGCAGGCGTAGCCAGGACCCATCCTGGTGCCCATGGCAACGCCGCAATTCTGTTGGAAATGGTCAGCACCAAACTGAAAGTTGTTGAGTGTGAGAACAAGCTCAGCAAGACGGAGAAGAGTGGTGGTGGGTAGATTTCTGCTGTCTTTTGACAAGAAGTGTTTGAGGGCTGCTCTTCCGGCCACAACCTCTCCCACATGCAGATTGCTGCAGTCTGGCAAAATTCATTTTCCTCTATAAGACGTAAAGAACAAGAGTCCCTCCTTATTCACAAACTTGGCACTATCCACCCAAATGGAATCAATATCAAACACTGACTTTCCTCCATAACAGCCCTTTGTTCTTACTTATCTTGATTTTGTCTCTTAACATTATTATTACTTTTTTTTTTTATTTACTTTATCCCCCCCCCCCCCCCAGTCCTTCTGCTCTTGACCCATTTCTCTCTTCTTCCCCACCCTGCCCTCTCCTTCTATACCCCCCCCCCTCATCCCTTCCAACTCTCTCCTTCCTTCCCCTCAATCCTTGCTGAACACTTTTCATCTTCTAGCAGTATTCACTTTTCAGCTTTTTGGCAGTGCTCATCCTCTACTTCCCCATTTCTCCCTGCCCACTGTCACCCATTCCCACCTGTCCCCCTGAGCCAAGAAGGTTTTGAACCGAAGCGCCCTCATCCACCTCTTCCTCAAGGACCTGCTACCATAACCCAGGCAAGTTGTTTCTTATGAAGTTCACTTTTGTTCCTCCTTGACCAGATCCAGCTTGAACACCTCTCTGCCGCTTCTGCCATTGCTTTCAGGGCTCTGATTTTTTCCTTCCTGCAACTGAGAGCTGTTTCATGAGGCTGTATGCAGACGTTCCTACAACCCCCTAGCTCCAATTTCTGCAGTGAGGACTTTGACCTGATAGCCTTCTCTCCTCAGCTGTTTGCCAGATCAGCATACTTTTCAGTCTTGTAGATTTGAGCTGCCTCCATTCTGTTCTCATATGGCACCGTGAGCTCGATCATGATCAGCTGCTTGGTTGACTTAGAGTGGACTACTATGTTGGTCTCATGCCACTCTTGCTGATGATCTCTGGGTGACTCTTCCATCTGGGAGGTCT
>JAMYXO010005570.1:0-15209 GCA_033310375.1 Conus canariensis
AATTTTTTTTTAGTAAGAAGGAAAAAAGAAAATTTTAAAAAAAAAAAAAATAAAATTTTAAAAGTAAATAATTAATTATTTTAAAAAAAATTTAGAAAAAGAAAAGTGTAAATGAAATTATAAGCCGAACTGGGGAACCCCCTCAAAGGGACAGTCAAAGGGTTAAAAAAACCCACGAAAACAGAACCCCCCAAAAAAAAGGGAAAAGACAAAAAAAAGAGGGAAAAGAGAAGGGAACAGAAAAGAGGAGGAAAAAGGGCAGGGGAAAAAGGGTTCCCGGGAAGAGGGGGAAAGGAGGGAAGGGAGGGAAGGGGGGGGAAGAGGGGGAAAAAAGGAAAAAGGAGGAGGAGACGGGGCAAAGGGGAAAGACAAGAATCTCTGAGCGCCCGGTAGTACGATGAGTGGTCATGTTTTTTCCATCTTACTCTTTTTTCTGTAATCCGGGAAGTAAATTTTAAATTTTTCAAATTTTTTCACGCACTAAAATCGAGAAGCCTCAACCCTGTTACCTTTAAAAATTTTGTGTGTGTACTTTCGAACCACCCCTGCTGAATATCAAAACAAATGAAGTAAGTACAAATGTTATAAATGATTTTTTTAAAAGGTTGACAGCTTGGAATAAGGAAAAAACAAATACTGTGCGCCAAAGGGGTAAAAAATTTCAAAACAAACACAATGCATTCGACTATCAGTCGATTTAGCAAGACAAAAACATTCCCAAAAAAAAATTAGGGCGACAAGAAAAAAAACATGGTTTTTCTTTTTCAAACCCCCGGGAAAAATTATAATCATCAATTCTCTGCTCTTTCCGTCTCTCTACTTTCTCTCTTTTTTTCAAAGCATGCGGGTATAGAAACCAAAGTACGCAACCCAAAGGGGTAGTTCCTATTCATAAAGTTTCCTTTGCTCCTGTTTTTTGGGTTTTTTTGCCCCAAAGTTCTTTTTTTTTTTTGTCCTTAAGATACAATTTTACTGTGTTTGGTTCATTTTTTTGCCCTTAAATCAGATTTTTTTTTTCGGAAAACCCTTTTTTTTTCAAAAAGAAAATTTGGGGGAAATTTTTTTTCCTTGTCCTTTTTTTTGTGGAGGGACATTTTGGGCCCTTTTAAAGGAAAAGGGGGGAAAGTTTTTCTTTCAGGGGTGCATGCTCACTACAACCCTGTATATTTTGGGTTTTTGTGGGGGTGTGTGTATAAACATTTTTTTACGGGGGAAAAACAACCGGGCAACAATCCTCCACCATTATTTTAATGACTTAGCACAGATTGACAAAAAATGAGGAGGGGGGAGGGGCATTGAAGGGAGAAAGAAAAAGTGAAATGAAAAATTCGATAAATGCAAATTTGATAAAGATCCTTTTTTAGCTATGGGGACCTTGCAAACCTTCTTGAAAAAACCATTCACTTTTCCTGCCGGAGGCTTTGTTTTTTGGCGTCAGGGGGCAGGGATTTGGGCATCTCCCTTGCTTAATGGAACAACCCCAATCATAATTCTGTGGATCTCACATAAAAATTGTTGGGGGGGTGAATTTAAAAACAATAATTACATGCCCTAATTGAAAAATGGGGACCCAAAACCAAATTTAAAAAAAACGTCAGGATGCATATTATTTCTATTACCAAAAACTCTTTGGAAAGCCGGCAACAGCTAAGCAAAAAGGGGGACTTTTTGTGATTTACTGGCAGAGGCTGTCTCATCAAATCCCGGTTTATCCATGGGAAACAGTCTGTCTTTGAGGCTTTTTTTCCGGGGTAAAATTTTGCGACAGGCGATTTTTCCAGGGTAAAAGGGCTTTTTTTGGGGAGTTTTTGATTGCCGGGAAAAGGGCCGGGGGAGCGATTATCCTGGAAAAGGTTTCTGTCGGGAATTCTGTATTTACCTGGTAAAGGGTTGCTGTGTGGGGCGGGGGGCCCCTGACCCCTTCTTGGACCATTTTTTTATGGGTAAGGGCAGGTAACAGCATTTTTTCTTTTGGCACGGGCAACGGGGGGCTAAAAAAATTTTTTCACTAAAGTTAATTGATTTTGACCGGGAACCGCATCATTCCTTTCGGGCCACGTCAAAACCTTTCACGATTTTTAAAACAGTTATTTTTTTGTTTAAATCACTCGTGACCCTTTGATTTTTGGGGACAAAACGTTTCTCTTCAACAACCTCCAAAGGACCTCCTCGGAAACTCGAGATGGGGCACAGACCTCCTTCAAGATGACACCCCACCAAAACACAACCTACCCCTACAAAAAAGAAAAGGGGAGGGAACTCGCGCACCGTAAAAAGGGGAAAACGACAAGCAACGGGGAGAAGGGGGGCCAACGGAGGACTGGGGTCTAGGAAAGAAAGCGACTAAGCATCCCCACCATTCGGGCCCACTCCCGGGCATAAAGGGGCCCGCAGGATACAAGAATGCCGGGCAAGGGGTGAAAGATCGGGGGAATCAGGGTCCCTCCCGGGACCCCCCCTTAACGACCTTACCCCGTCAAAAATTCTCTAGAAAACGTGCTGTTTTTCCCCAACCGGGGGAATTGGGGAAGGGGAATTTCCTCGTCGTTTTCTGTTGCATTTGGTCTTCTCCCCAGCATGCTTTTGATCAATGTTTTTTTTTTTTTCCCTCCTCCCCATTATGACAAGAGGGGGAAAAACCAAAAACAAAACCAAAATTTTTTCGCTCTCGAAATGGGGAATATCATTATTTTTTTCCTCTCTCCCCCCCTCTTTTTTGCTGCCGTCTCTCTCTCTCTTTTTTGCCCCTCTCCTCCACAAATGCAACAGGGGGTTATCCATCAAAACAAACTACAGCTTTTACATCAAAAGGGTGGAAGGGGAAACACAGAACAAAATCTCAAAAACGAGACCATTTTGTGGCGAAAAACAAAACAGCCCCACACCCAAAACCACAAAAAAACCATTATGTATACACAAGCCCCACCATATTTTTCCTTTTCATACACAGCAAAATTTTCGGGGAAAAGATTTTTCCGGTTTTGAAAAAAAAAGTTTCCAGCTGCAAAACTTGAACACCTTTAACATTTTTGCCAGGCTTCCATCAGTAAGGCTTTAGGTAAACTGGGCACTAAACCCAAAAAAAAAACTGCCCCAAAAGCCTCACCACAGACGTTTCACAAAATGAAAAGGGCGCCCACCCCTTTTTTAAACCCACACAACCGTGGATACTCATCCTCACATCCCTCTCGGCCCCCTTGGGGGCCACCACCCTTTTTCTGAAGTAAGGGGGGTGGGGGGGGGCTCAGTTCCTAAATCTACGATTTGCACTAACGCTTACACCCACAACACCCTTTAAGAGAACTTTTTAAAACCTCTTTTTTTCCAACAGCTGTTTAGACGGAAGCAAAAAAAAGGGGCAAGCAACCTGGACAAAACTCTTCGATTCTAAGAAAAGATGTGGTCCAAAAGGCTCACACTGAAACCTATCCCACACACATTGCAAATAAGACAAGCTTGAGAGAGAATTTAACAGACTAAACATTGTTTTAAATTAAATCAAAAACCTGAAAATCAAAAAGACTTCAAACTTAAAGGGGAAATTTGTAGGTTCAGGAAATCTAAAGGGCCATTCTTTTTTTTCAACATTTGCAATTGTCACTTTAATGAATCAAAAACATGAAGGGGGTTTTTTTTTTTTCCACCCCGGGATAATAAAAAAAGGAAACGGGTACGAAAAGGGGTTGGCCCTATACTTTGAAAAAAAAAAGAAAAAAAAATCTTCGTCCCGGGAATTGAAAGTAGGATATTTTATGCAATCTTTTCAGACGAATTTTAAATTTTCTATCTTCTACCAATTTTGAAATAGGAATTGAAATGCGGGGAATCTTTTTTAAACAAATCTCACCTTTCCGGGGCAACAGCCTGTCATGATCCTTTAATAATATAAAACCCAAAACCACCTGTCAAAAGCAACAATGGGAACAAAACCACCCTACAAAAACTTTAAAGTCAAGGGTAGGTAAAAAAATTCCCCTCACACGTTTTTTATTGATTTTAAAATTTTCACACTGACTGCCAAAACTTACATCACATTTTGATATCAATGGTTTTAAAAATCAGTCGTTTCCATAAAAACGAAAATTATGTCCATCCATGGAACCAAAAAAACTACGTTTTGGGGGTGCCTTCTGGGCACCATACCCCAAACCACCTCCTCCAACACTCCCCCCGCATACAGCCGGGGCAGCAGCCTGCCACTCCCATAATCCTGACAGAAGGGCCCCTCCCCTTTAGGGGGGCTAGTTTTTTGTTGTGCTTCTCACTTCTCCCAATAAGCAATTCAGAAAAACTTGAACCTGTGTTTTTTTTACCCCTATGAGACCTTTGACTGCTTATCTTTTACTTTAGTTGAAAATGAAACTTGTTGCTGTGGTTTTCTTCCACAAAAAAATTCTTGGACCTTACCGCGCTCTGAAGGTCTAAGGGGGAAAAAAAAACCCCATGTTTTCAGGTTACTGATTTCTTTTCCTTTTACTTTTTCCACAACTTTTAAGAAAAAAGAAAATTATTCCGGGGTCTTCTACCCTGTGTCACCTGTAACCTTGACCTCGATCAAATTTTTTTTCCTGCTCTGGGGTCGTTTTCCCCGTTAACGCTGCTCAAGGGAATCATTCCCAGAACGGTTTTTTTTTACTTTTTGACCTTTACCGGACGGCTGCCATTTGAAGGGAAAGGGCTCTTGTTATATGTAGGGGACCCCACAAGCTTTTCCCTTAGGGGGCTCTTCCCGTTTCAAGAAAGAGGCCTTTTTCTAGTTAGAGACTTATACCTTCAGCCAAAAGTTTTCTGTACAGTCCTTTTACCCGTGGGGACCATAGCTTGTTTGTCCCATTAATATCCCAACCCAAAACCATTACCCATTAATACTTTATCACACCTGTGCGGGGGTACATTGCATCACTTATCATCCCAATTAATCATTTTTTTGACGAGTGACGTACATTGATAAGATGTTGAATGAATGTCACAAAGAAATTTTGTGGAAAAACTGTCACAGAGGAAGATCTTGATACTTCTCATATGGGAAATTTTTGAAAACTAGAATTATAAAGGGGTGAATACTTAAAATTTATAATTTTAAGACTGCACATTATGGAATGTAGGGGGAATGACTTCACTTTATGGGAAATTTTTTAAAAACTTCGCATTGAAAAAGTTGTTTTAAAAACCCAACATTGAGAAATGTTTTTGTGAATAACTTTGCATTGATAGAGTATGGAAAACTTTAATTTGTAGGTTAAAGACTTCAATTAAATTTTAAAAACTTTACAAGATAGGGGGGAATACTTTACAATGAAAAAAATGTTGAATGACTGCACACGAAAAAAGATTTTGAATGACGCACAATGATAAAGATTGGAATGCCCACATTATAAAGATGTTTTAAGACTTCACATTGATAAAGATTTTAAAACGAAAAATATGGGTTTAAGATGTCACATCGTAAAATGTTGAAAAAGACGTCACTTATAAAGATTTTAATACTGCACATTAAAAAAAGTGTAAAAACCCCATTATAAAAATTGGAATACCACAAGATTAAATTTTGGGAAACTGTCACAACCAAAAAATTGTAATGACTGTCCAAAAAAGATTGGAAAAACTGTCACAGATAAGAATTTAAATTGTCAAATATAAAAGATTTAAAAACTGCCAAAAAAAGAAATTTTTGAAACTGTCACAATGAAAAAAATTGTAATACCGTCACATTATAAAATTGTCCAAAGACTGCCAATAAAATATTAAACCCCTTCACAATGATAAGAATTAAAAGACTGTCAAAAGGAAAATTGTAAAACTTCACATTAATAAAATTTTGATTGACTTCATTTTGGGAAAATTCTGAATACGGCACAGTGATTGAAATGTTTTTTAAATCACTCAAGGGAAGGGGCTGAATACTTTAAATATTAAAATTTTTCTGAAAACACTCAATGGGAATTCCCGAATACGTCACATATTAAATGTTGTCTGAACATCACTCAAAGGGGAAGGGCTAAATGAGTCCCTGATAAAGGGTTAACATCCCCAAAGGGAAGGCTAATTACTGTCACATGAAAGAGTCTTTTACGCACAGTGATTAAGATGTTTTCTAAAACACCAAAGTAAGGGCTAATGACTTCACAGTAAAAATTTTCGAACACACTAATGGGAACTAAATTTCTGTCATGTTGATGGAAGATGTCGAATACTGTCACAGTGATTAAGAGATTTTGTCTGAACATCACTCAGATGGTAGAGTCTGAATGACTGTCACAGTAATGAAAAATTTGTCTGAACATCACCAGAGGGTAGAGTCTGAATTACTGTCACTTGTAAAAGATGTCTGAATGACTGTCACAGTGATTAGAGATGTTGTCTGAACACACTCAGATGGTGGAGGTCTAAATTACTGTCACGTTGAGGGAAATTCGAATGACGTCACAGTGATTAGAGATGTTGTCTGAACATCACTCAGATGTAAGGTCTAAATTACTGCCCACACGTAGGGGGTTGTTTTTGTTTTCTGCTATCATGTTGACTTGTCCAATGTGTACGAATGCTCCCTTGGAACAGATCTTCCAATGTCATAAAGTGTTACAAATTTAAGAGAAATGTGCGTGTCTTATGTGGCAAGTTTAAACTGAAAGAAAACTAACCTTCTGTCCCTCCAAATTTCTAGTGATTCCTCACCTAAGGTTATGATTATGACATGATTGTCTCAGGAGGAATTCCACTTTTGTCAAACTGGGGGATTTGATGAAATGCAAAAACTGAAACCCTGGGTTAAGATTTTTCCGAAAAAAAAAAAAAAAAGAAAGAAAGATTCGGGGAAGGAGGTGAGGAAAAGAAAACATACAGTGAAATCCATGAGGCTGACAGATGGCATGACATCATGAGATCTTGTGTAAACTTCTTCACGAGACAACAGTCACCGTTGTAGCGGCCTGGGCAAAAGCAGAATGCTGGCCTTTGATGTCGTGTGATGCAAGACCCTGCAAAAGTGAAGGAAATTGACCAAAATTGTACAAACATTTGTACTGGTCGTGTGGATTACAAGAGGATGATAAAACCATTTTGCTCAGATTTTCCATTGCAAAGCAGGTTTCAAAAGTTTTTTCGGGGGATGGGAAGAGGGGAGAGGGGGAGGGGGGGGGGGGGGGGGGGGGGTTCAAAGGGAGCAGGGGGACAACAGGGTCCTGTGACCCTCACAGAATTCAGGGATTTGCTTTTCTCAGTGTGTGATGTTATTGTATTACGGCGGGGCTAAATCGGAAACCTGTGATGGTTGTGCTAGATGTGGGCCTGACATTGTGTGTTGACATTGTTTGTATGTGACAGCATTAAAAGCTCTATCATGATATTTGTGTGTGACATGTTTGTATGTGAGCTGTTCGTAAGTTGATAACATTAAAGCTCTATTGTTATTTTGTGTGTGACATTTTGTATGTGAGCTGTTCATAAGTTGATAGAAATTAAACCTCTATCGATGATATTTGTCTATGACATGTTTGTATGTGAGCTGTTTGTAAGTTGACAGCTTTAAACCTCAATCGATGAAATTTGTCTGTGACATGTTTGTATGTGAGCTGTTTGTAAGTTGACACATTAAACCTCTATCGATGATATTTTGTGTGACATGTTGTATGTTAGCTGTTTGTAAGTTGATAGCATTAAACCTCTACGATGATATTTGCATGTGACATGTTTTTTATGTCAACAGATTAGATCACTGTCTGTGATATTCCTCACCAGGTCTGCATGGTAAGTTCACCTGATTTTCCTGTATGTTTTCAGGGTTGGGCCAGAAATCCGTGAGAGCCCTGGAGCGGAGACTGGCACCATCCCCATCTGTGTCATCAACATCTTCAAGTAGCAGCTGGTTTGAACCAAGTGACCCTGAAAGAATCAGACAGTGGGAAGGGACATTGCTCATGTTTTCCTTGTGTATTGATAAACACAGTATTCTTTGCACTGGGTGTGTCTTGAGGGTTTTCAGGCTTTTGGCTTGAGCAAATTTAGTCGTTCTCGAAGAATTGATCGTTCACTGCATGTTGTTTTTTCCTGCATTGTGTGTGTGTGAGTGTGAGTGCGGTTGTGTGTGTGTTTTGGTGTGTGTGGTGTGTGTGTGTGTGTGAGTGTGTGTGGGGTGCGCACAGTGTAAGTTTTCTGTGGGGTGTGTGGAGGGAAAGTGGCTGAAGCGAAAAACTACACCAGATTATGGGAGTCACTGAGCTGCGGACTGAGTTGTCTCTGACCTTGCTGTTCCTCTTCTCTGTCTTGAAGTATGGACCGACACTCACGCTACATACTCTATATACGGAAAGGCTTAGCCGTAACACCTTCCTCAGACTCTGACCACATCTGAAGTCTGGGCATCAGATTTCTGCCTGTCGATTAACACACTGACTCTGAAAACCTTTGGTCTGATTGTGGCAAGGGTGTTTTCTTTAAAAGACTGTAGGTCTTGCTCTGTTGTTTCCCTACCTAAGAGCAGTTTGGAGTGTGGGAAGAGTATAGATATTCTTAAAGGACGGTAAAAGAAATGGCAGGGGTTCATGATGACTATGACTCATTTGAAGGGGACGGTCAATAAGGCCATTTACATGCACACTCTCGCTCTCTCTCTCTCTCACACACACACACACATACACACACACACACACACACCACACACAGACACTCACTCACCCTCCCTCCTCTCCCCCCTCGCTCCTCTCTCTCTCCTCTCTCTCCTCTCTCTCTCTCCTCGCGCTCTCTCTCTCTCTCTTACAGTACTACTCAATTGCTCTTTACAAAAAACCCAACGTAGATTGTGAATCCTTTAGTATCACATTCAGTCGGTAAGCTACCTGTTGACTGTCTTCGGCCTGTCTTCATGCTGCAAAAGAAGGGGTATTCCGCAGTACTGTGACCTTTTCCCAGTGCTTCCACTCACTGATCAAAAGCCTTCTCACAGCTCAACAATGAGCCTTTGGGTATTTTCCCAAATTTTTTTTTGTTTGTCTTTTTTTTTAAAGGGGGGTTGGGTTTGGGGGGAATTGGTGTTGCCAGGATCTTGTGTGTGTGCCTGCCTTTTCCTTCATGCTAAAGTTTGGTTTATGTCAGAAGGAAAAGCATTGAAAAGGCTCCATTGTCTTCTGTTGAGGCCTAGCATGCTCCAGCCCCTCAATTGCCCAAGCTGATCTTCTCCCAATGGGTTGGCTCCCCAGCCACGCATTTACCCCAGACTGGGTCTTTTATCTGGGCTTTTCTGATCAGAAACCCCTTTTTTTTTTTATGAAATGTGCCTCATTTCTGTTTCATTTTCTCTGAGCTCTTGTACGATACATGTAAAACATGTTTAATGATGTTCTCAACAAAGTCAAGCCTGTAGTCATCAAAATGCAGTGGGAAGGTATTGTCTCAGAATACAGAAGCAGTGGGGCTAGGGGGCCTTGTCGTGCTGAAATCAGAAACTGTGTTTCACCTACTGTTTGAAGGTGTCCTGATTGGCTTTGGTCCAGCATGAAGACCATCAAAGAGTCATACCCTGACCTTGGTCCCAAACAAGAAAAGATTCACTGAAAAGGATGCGTCCGGTTTGAAATGTTGCATGTGATTATTTTGTCAAATGATTGTATGGTGTACACCGTAGAATGGGTGTGGTGACTTGTCTTGGGAAGTTACTCTTTTTTTCTCACTTTTGCAAATCTTCTGTCATTATATAAATTTTTGTCTTGTGATAGGGTAGGACTTTTTCAAGGATAATGTGAACTTACCTTCTGGGATTGCTGCACTTAGAACCCAAACATGAGAGCGAGGTAAAAACAGAGGAAGTAAAGAGATAATATATCTAATTGAGACCACACAAAGCAGCGAGCAGTTTGAGAAAAAGATTGAGTTGAAATATTTGAAACGTTTAATCAGCGGATTTTTAAAAATCAAAGGAGAATAACAGTCCTCTCATGCCACCTCCTGCAGTCCCTCTTTCTGTCGTACACATGGTCACTCAGACATGCACACGCCCTCATCTCAGCATTCAAGCCCATGATGTCAAATCTGCCCATGCTTCCAACCTGCACCCACACCCAACCCCATTCACCATTCACACACATGCACCACACACACACACACATGCACACGCACGCATTATGCATGCACGCATGCAAACACACACACACACCACACACACACACACACACACACAGTAAGACGGATGCACTTTTACACAGTGATGATAATTGAAGTTCAAGACATCTCGGTTTCCCTGTGAGCTGAAATGATTTTTCTCCCTTTATTTAGTGGACACTCACTTGCATTGATTACATGCAAGGTTGATGAGCCAGACCCGTCTTCTGTGTATTATGTACACTACGTGTCCACAGGGCCCCTCTGTGCAGTGAGCTAATCTGTGCACTGTATTGCTGATCATTGCAAAAACGATGTTGAACGTGCAGAGCAGTGTTTGATCTGTGCACATGATGTCTGTGCACACAGAATGTCACAGTGTACATGATGTATTTTGTGCACCGGGAAAGTTGATCTATCAAGTGACAATGATATTGATCATGGTAACGATGTTGACTGTGCACAACAGGCTGATCTGTGCGCAGTGACATCTGTGCACACAAAAATTCGTCTGTGTACAGTGATGTAGTTTTGTGCACAGGGATGTTGCCCTAAGCACAGTGATAGCTCTGTCGTGCGCACAAAGTGTCCACAAAACCCTAAAACTGCTTTTCTTTTTTTTATATGATGGCCACACGTCTTTTCTTTTCCTAAAATTGTGTATATATGCCCACTTCATTTGCTCATTGTGAGGCTGCGTAACACTACAAAAGACAAACAGTATTATGAATAAAAACTAGCATGTCAAGTTAAAGATTTATCTTCTGTTTTTTTTTGTCCTGTGTTTAACCACATGATTACGGGGTATTTTCTGACAATCCAACTTCCCTGCGCACTTTCTTTCCCCGACTGATCATGTCACATGCTATATCTAGGCTACCAGCAAAAAAAGTGCCCTCTTCTGGCTTTTCGAGATCCATCATCCACACAATGACACACTGTTCTCAAGTTGTGAAGAGATGCAAATGTTCCCCCACTTGAGAGTTTCCATTGAGCTGACAGAAACGTTGAGCAGCTGTTCTGTAAAGGTTTTTCGCAGGGTCTTGTGACCTTGGGTGGAACAGCGCTTGTTATCACATACTTCTCTCCTTCTCCTCCCACCACCCCCCTCAGCCTCTGGTCTTTCGGGTGGTCCGGGTGCAATGTAATGCGGTAAGGCACACAAAATGAGAACGATCCCCTTGTGTCAAATGAACCCTGTTTTGGGGAATGGGTCGTTCTGTTCCGGTTACACCACCAGCCTAAAGTGGATAAAGGTGAGGGCCATTTTCTGCTGTTGCTGTTTCATTTTCAGAGGACACTATGGAGGGAATTGCCTGTTGCTAGTTTCAGTCTGACTCCTAGCACGCTGGATATTGCTGCATCTAAACCCTTTCGACGGTGAAGTTGAGATCAAAACAGGAATGGGATTTGAACTTCATGTAAAAAACAAACAGCAAAGAACGTTTTGCTGTGTTATTTCAGAAGTGATCTTTGCATGCAAAATCAGCTTATGTCGGGGTGTGCAAGAGGAGGCCAAGAAGAAAAACTGTCTGTCTTTCTGTACTTTCAGTTTGAAGACCTACCCAAAAATTCCTGCAGTTTCTGCTGTCTTAAAATTAATCGTGCTTGCTTTGCATAACATGGGCTGTTCAGCACGCGGGAGGATCACAACTTTCTGACTGCGCTAGGAAGAACAGAGGAGCTTGATTGCTGTTGTCTCTTTGTAGGCTTATGAAACCCAGGCATTCCTACTGCCCACCAAAAGTCTTCGATCTTGGTCAGGGGGTGTTGCCCTCCCCTCACCCTCAGTGAATGGGGTCCCTGCTGCAATATCTGCACGTCACATTCTGTGCAGGATGCACTCATTTTTGACTAATTAGTCCAGAAATTTTTAAAGACTTTAACTTACATTCCGTCCATCTTCGTTCCCGTTTGTTCAGTTTGATGTTTTCCGCCCCATGTTGATTTAATTGATCGTATTCGCTTTTGCACTTTGTTTTTCCACTGTGACACCGACAAGCTTATCCCATGGACAACGAATTGCAGGGAAGAATGCTTATTGCTCCTGTGTCTGTCACAGAATGGGAAGAACAGCCAAACGACAGTAAACATTTTCCTAAGTCATCACCAAGATGTGATAAAGGAATAACAACAACAAATGTTGTTCCTGTTAGCTGCCGCTGACATGTCCAAAGAAGAATGGCCGAACAACGTCGCTGTTGGTCTGTGTCTGTCGCCATTATGTGGCAAAGGAGGGCCAAACAATGACACATTTTTTCCTATGTCTGCAAGTGAAATGGGGTGAGGAACAGTCTAACAGGACACCGTTGTGGTTCACAATTCTTTTGACCTGAAATGCAGGGGAGACGGGCCCAAACAACAACGTGTTTGTTCAGTCTTCCCTCGCTCACAGCACCCCACCAACTGTGGGCTGCAGGAGGATGTTATGATGCATTCCACGTCCTTTTTTCTTTTCCGTCTTCGTCTTCTTCTTCTTTTCTTTTTTTCTTTTTCTTTTTGGCTTTAAACAGAACTGTCTCAATATTGGAAATCATGTCCTTTAAACCCTGTCAGATTTGAACTCGTCTGCCCAGACTGATTATGCTTCTTGTGACAAGGTGGCTCTCTCTCTCTCCCTTCTCTCTCTTCTCTCTCCTCTTTTGTTTTGTTTTTTTGTTTATTCCCACCCCTTTCTTTGGTTAAAGCTGAAATCAACCTCATTAATCATCATTTAAAACATGGAATATGTTGTTATTGTGAGAATATCTTTTTTGAAAAGCCCACCCTGCAGGTCAGTCTCCTGATTTTTCATGCATTTGCCCTGACCTTTTGTGGGGATGAAAATCCTTTGCAATCTTTCCTCACCTGCAATCATTCCTCACCTGCAGCATTCCTCACCTGCTTTCCTTTTACAGAGAAACTGTGCACTTGCAAAGTGTTCATGTTCATAATTATGTGTTTTTTAGGGTCTGTATAATCAGTTTGTAAATACTTAACAGAAAAAAAAATTTTTCTTGTTTTTAGTTTTCGCTGTTTCTGTACATAGATGAAGGAGGTTTTTTTTTTCTTTTTATGTTTCCCCCTTTTTTTTTTTTTTAACATGAGGCTCCCTCAGTTTGCGTCCTCATGTCCATCGTAACTATAAAGGGAAAATATTTTTGAATAACACATGTTCAGTCAGAAAATGTATTTTCACAAACTGTACAATATAAATGTGTGGCTTTCTCTTCACTTCTTTATATACTACGTATTTTCCAAATGAAAACTTTCAAGATTTACAATCAGATGCACTTGCCATTGGTTTCATGTTTTAACCCTTCTACTTACATGTATATACGCCACTCCCCCATGCATTATTTTTTTTTTTGTCATAAAAGATACTGTCCATATGACCAGTGCTTTAGACAGGGAGTAGGTATGAGGGAGAGGGGGGTGGGATGGCAAGATGTGTGTGGGGAGAGAGGGGAGGGGTTACATAGGGTAACTTTTTCTTTTTTTGGCGATGTTTCCATTGTTTTTGGGGGGAGAGAATATCCCCCCATGGTATCTTTTGATGAAATTTGTGTGGATGTAAAGAAGAAAAAAAAAAGAAAACCATTTGTAACTGCAAACATACCATTTATTATCCATACTTTTTTGCAGTTTTACATTGGACATTTATTAATACAGTGAATATTGTACATGTTTGACAGTTCAGTGGTTCTGATGTTTGTACAACACAGTTCTGAACAGAAAGTTTCACAACTATCAATATTCAGATTTTGGTTTTTTTTGCTTTTATTTTCAGTTTCTTTTTTTTTTTTTTAAACAAATGCTTGTGTACTTTCTACTTTTTTCCGGGAAGAAAATTATTAGCCACATACTGTGATTATAGAGCAAAGAAATGCATGCTAAATCTTGATAAGGCCCTTTCAAGTGAGAACATTTGGTGAAGGTATTACAACTAAGATACCGCTAATAATTTGATAGGCTATTCCAAGTGAGATATTTCCTAACATTTTTATTCAGGTCGTTCGTGTGAGATACCTCAAACAGCTTAATGAGATTATCCTGGGTGAGACGACCTCTCGTCCTTTGTTGAGTTTCTTCTTGTGAACCCCATCTAACAGTTTGATGAGTTCCTCCAGATGAGGTGTGTTCAACTGTTTGATGAAGTTAGTGTTTCAAACAAGAAACCTCTAACACTTGCGTGTGTCAATCCATTTCTTTTTTCAGTTTGATGAGTAATTCCTAATGAGCATCTTTTACAGCTTGATGAGGGCTTTTCAAATGAGAAATCTGTTAAAGCTTTTAGGAGGTCATTCCTTTAATTGGGAAAACCATTAGGGAAAAAAGAGTGAAGAAGTTGGTTCTTTTTCTTTTTTTTTTCCATGACACAAGTGCAAACTGGAGAGACGTTTTTTTCCCTGTCTTGAGTCTCGCTATCTTCAGTGGGGCTTTTGAGCCTGCTTTAGTCAGGGGGAACTGAAGAAAGAAGCAAGAGAGCATAAGAAAAAGAAACTTCAGTGGGATTTGCTAAGTGGATAGTCCTCCAAAAAAGGCCATGCTGTGTCACTGGGGTTTTACCCCATCGGCTCACAGACTGGCATCAGCACATCTTCGACACACAGAAAACAAAGGGGTGTGAAAATTATGTGGAAACTGTAAACACACTTTTCATTTGTTGGAAAAAAAAGAAGAAAGAAAGATAGAAGAAGTGCAAACAAAACGAAAAATACAAAAAAACCGAACCACCTCCACCTTTGTATGTATTGGCATCAACATCAACCACTGGAGAGTGTGCGGGACATTCGTCGAAGTGCAGTGGCTGATTTTTTTTAGCTTCCTTTGGATGGCCAAATTTTTACCAATCCTGCTTCAGAATACTTTGCCATCTGCAAGGACGTAATGTTAAAATTAAAAAAGTAGGTGTGGCTGCAAGTTGACTGGGCCGACAAAGGAAAGAATCGGGGAGTACATGTGAGATCAACAGTATTGTTTTCTCGTTTCACACAGGTCCCACCCATCCAAGAAAGCACCGTTGAAGACTGGGAAATTTTAGGAAAAACAGACCAAGCGAATTGAGCTGAAGGGATTCAAACAAAAAATGGTTTTCTCTCATTTTTTATTTTCTTTCCCCCATCCATTTTTAGTTC
>JAMYXO010005571.1:0-15206 GCA_033310375.1 Conus canariensis
AATCAGAAACCAGAACTTTCTAGTGAAACTACAAACACTTGTTAAACAATTTACAAATGAAAAAAAACATTTGGCAAACTTTCTTTACGAAAGGGAAAAGGGGCAAAAACGAACATGTGACATAAACGACTTTTGTTTTAAATAAAAAACCTTTTGGGAATAAATGGAACCATGTATTAAAAAATAGTTTTCCTTCAAAGTAGAATTTTTAAAAACAAGAATAGGCTTTTAAGTTTTTTTCCACCGCTAGAACACGGGGAAATGGATCTTCCAAAAGGGAAATCGTATTATCTTCAATTTTTATTTAATTATCCATTTGAGAAAATAACCAAAGGCTTAGGGCAAAGACATAGTTTTAGTATATTTTTGGGTTTTGATGACGTGGTCTGTGGAGAAATCCTAGGGAAAAGAAACCCCCATTAAGATTCTTTTTTTAACCATAAATCAAAAAACCAACAGGGAATTAAACAAAATCATTTAAGTTTCTAAAACATGAAAATGGATTGACACTCTGGGCAAAAAAACAAATTTTAAATGTTTTTTAACTTAATAGGGACCCAACAAACTTCCCCCAAAATTTACCCTGAATGGGTCTGTTTAAAAAATACTCAAATTATTAAATTCTTACAGTATATTAACATCAAAATTTTCTTTGGAAACCCAAACCCTATTGAATTTTTTTGGGAAAAAAGAAAAAAGGAAATTTTTAAACTTTCTAAAGGTCATAAACAAACAAAATGGGGACAAGTTTAAAAGAGATTTTTAACATTTCCCTTTCTTCGGGCGTTTGTGCGGTTTTAGATTTTTTATGATGCCAAAAAGTCTTCTTTTTTTGGCTCCACAGCATTACTTAAAAAAAGTTACAAAGTTTTAAGACTAAAAACCCTTTATAAACGCTTTGAGTTCCCACCCCATACATGAAAACATTCCCCCCGTCTAAAAAATTTTGGAAATTTTACCTTTAAACGGTTTCTAAAAAGGGGTCCTCCCCCAAATTTGGGTTTCCAAAAAAAACCTTTTAAAAAAAAAAGGGTTTCTTTTAAAGGGAAAAGAGAAAAAAGACAAAAAAAATCAGTTTAAAATCTTTTTAAAGTTATAAACATTTATTTTTCCTAAAAAAAAAAAAAAAAAAAAAAAAAAAAACCCACCAAAAAACAAGGGTTTGCAAAGCTAAAAAAAACGTACTCCCGGGGGGTTTTATCTTGAATAAAAAGTACTTTCTGATTAAAATTCCCCAAAAAGGGAAAAAAAAAACGTTTAGGGGCCGTTTAGCCGTTAGTAACGGGCTATTTGGTAAAATAAAACATCAGGCATCTCCGTTACCCAAAAAATGAACATACGTACAAATTTTCGAAAGATCGGTCCAGAAGTTTTTCTGGAGCGAGTGGAACACATTTTGACCACGACAGACACACAGACGACAGTCAGACGACGACAGACAGCATTTCTTCTTTTCCCATGGAAAGTACTCCCTGTTCTATAAGAACTGGGAGTCAAAAACCAACATTAACCAAAGTAAAATAGCTGTAAAATCCGTCCTTTCACCCTTTCCCCAAAATGGGAACAAACCAATGCAAATTAGGGACAAAAACTGTCGAACCTAAACAAAAACAATCCCCCATTTTTTTTAAAAATCTTTTGTAAAATTTCATTTGGAAATATCAAAAAAAGGGGACATCTTTAAATTTTTACAGATGGCTCAGTGTTAGATGACCATAGAACAGGAGCAGCTTTTGACTTGAATTGACGGATCAACGTTGGGCCCCCCGGGGCCTGTTTCCGTTCTAAAAAAACTGTACTGATTTGGTTGCATGCGTGGCGAGCGCGGGTAAACCCAAAATCTTTGGGTTTTGGCAAGGGTTTGTGAAACCCAGGTAGGTCCCCAATGTTTATCTGAGGGCTCTTTAAGGCGTTGAACTGGTGCCCGGACCCCCGGGTTGGGAGACTGTTCCACTGTTCACACTCTGATTGGAAAAAGTATTTCCCCTCTGACATCAAGGCGAAAGCTTTTTTTCGGGAGCTTCAGGGTGTTGCCTCTGGGGGTTTTATTTTGGCGGCTGGAATGGGGCCTCTGAATCGTGTGGACCGTGGAGGTATTTAAATACCTCTTCATGTCCCCCTTCAGCCCCCGGTTTTCCAAATTGGTAGCCCCAACAACTAGCTCTGGGGTAAGGCTTCTTTTTTCATGAACTTAGGGTTTAGTTGTCGCCTCTGAAAACTTCAATGTCACCATTGCGTTTTATAAAACGGTTTGGCAGAACATGGCCATATTCCAGTAAGGGTCGTACGAGGTTTTTGTACGGGCTAAATGAACGTTGTCTCAGTCAGAAAATCAAACACCCCTTTATAACCCCAACCACTCTTTTGTTTTGGGCTGTCGACTGTGCAACAGCTCTTTAAAATCAGTTTGTCGTCAATGAGCACCCAGGCCTTTTTTTGTTCCGTCTCTTTCAGTGTCCCCTTTACTGTTGCCCTCTTCATTTTTGCCCGTCATGTAGTATTTTCCCTTGACTTCTGCCCCCCCCCCCCCCCCCCGTTTCTTACGCTGCATTAGAGAACAGTAAAAAAGGCTTTTCTGGCTCATCCGGCTCCCCCCAGCCCCAACCGGTTTAAAGCCGGTTTCGCTGCTGCTCCCGCCGGCTTACCCAAATGCCTTTTTTTATGTTCTCTCTTTTACAAACATACATAAGTGTGGATTATCTGTTTTTAACAAAATTTAAAAAAATTTTGAACTTAAATTTTTGCTTAATCCTTCGTTTTTCTTGGAATTTTCAATAACATTGTTTTTTTTTCAAAATTTCAAAAAAGCGCTTGTCTTTCATGTGAAATTAAAACACGTCTTTAATTGTTCTCTAAGTTTTTAAAAACTGAATTATATTTTTGACTTTTAAAACCATAACTTTTTTCCTGCATGTCTCCCGCAAAAAAGCCGTTTTGATAAAGGTTTCTTTTTTTTGACAATATCTTTTTCTGTAAACAATCATCTATAATAATAGTGTCTAGTTCCTTCAAACCATCTAAAGAAATGTTCTAAGCACTCGCTAAGTTTATTGCATGGTCAACTAAATATATGTTTTGTCTGTCCATATAAACCTTCGATCGCGATATGATTTTTCCATTTAATGTTGTACAAAAAATTACTATGTGTTCAAAATTATAACGATACTGTTTTAATAGGGCTAGAGATATTGTTTTTTTCCCCAACCATCTGTCCCCAAATCAATGAACAATGAGGGGGTTTTTTTCTAAAGTTTTTAACTCCATGAAAAAAAGGAAATTTTAAAAATTTAAACCAAATTATTGTTTTTTTCATACTCTCTGTCAAAATTTTCCCCAAAAAAATAAAAACCCCATAAGGCCCCAAAGGTAAGATTAATTTCCGTTCCCCTTCTGTAAAATCGTTTTTTTTTAGACTAAATCAAAATTTTTTTGTTTTTGTATGACCCAAATTTTCGCCCTTTTAAAAGAAAAAAGAAGTAATTTAAATTTGTCAAGGGCAAATTTTGCCGCTAATAAGAATTTCCCTTTTTTAAGTTTTCCCTGACGCCGAGCCCATTTTCGCCTCATCCCTTTTTGAAAAGAAAATTTTTAAAAATTTATTGTGAACGTTTTCTCCCAATTTTGTTTCGGGAAAGAAATGTAATTTTTTGAAAACTTTTTTAAAAAACCCCCTTTCTTCTTTGGGGGATGTAAGTTTTTCCCCCAAAAGGTTTATTTTTGATTTTCTTTTCCCACTTTTTTGTCCTTGGCATAAGACTTCATGTTTAAAAGGGGCCCGTTTTTAATGCTTTTCTGAAATTTTTTGCCCCCGGGCCAAAAAAAAATAAAAGGGCTTAAAAATTTTTTAAATTTTTTTTTCCCAATTTAAATATGGTTCTAAATGAAATTTTTTTTCGTTTTTTTTTAAATTTTTATATTCTTTTCGACCCGCATTTTTTGCTTCTAATTGCTTTTTTTTTTTTTTAGTTTAGGGGGAAATTTTTCTGTCGCTCCCCTTTTTGGGTTTTTAATAACCCCCCCTTTTGGTACCAAAAAACCCTACAAAGGCCCATAAATTTTTGTTCAAAGTCCTCAAGTTGCGGTTTTTAATTTAAAAAAAAACACCTTTTCCCGGCGCTAAAGTAATTTCCCCGATTTTCCGGGCCCACGGACTTTTTTTTTTTAAAAAAACCTTTTTTTTATTTCTAAAACAATGTTTAGGTTATCAATTTCACGATTTTCCCCGTTTTATTGTGATCCCTTTTTTTTTAAAAATCGACCCTCCCCCAAGCAAATCTTTTTTAAAATGTAAAAATTTGGGAAAAATAAAATTTTATAAACGCAATATGAATTTCCCTTTTGGGGAAAAAAGCTTTTAAAAAAGTTGAGGGCCTTTTTCCCCCTTTTAAGTTTTCATCAGTTCCGTTTTTCCAAAATTGGAAAATAGAAAATGGAATAAGGAAAGATCGGGGTTTTTTCCCTCAAAATAGTTTTTTTTTTTGTAAAAAAAAATTGTTAGTGAAACCCAAATTTTTACTTTGCTCTCCCTAAAAAAAAACCCCTTTTCTTTTCGGTTTTAAAGTCAACATTTTTTTTAATTTGCATTGTTAAATTTGGGTAATTTTCCCAAGTTAATCAAATTTCTTCCCTTTTTTTGAGCAAAACCCTTTAAAAACCATAGGTATGGTTTAATTTGGGTTTAAAAAAATTTCCTATTTAATTTTTTAATCTTTTATTTTTCTTGGACAGTTAAAATTAAACCAAAGCTTTGTAAAAAATTTTCTTTTTGGGGGGGCCCCTTTTTGGGTTTTCCCCCGTTTTTATCAAAAAAGAAAATTCTAAAAACGAAGGACTTCTTGAGTTGTTATTTTTACAAAATTTTTTTAAAAAAAATTTTTAAAAAAAGGCATTTTAAAAATATAATGCAAAATTTTTTTCTGTGGGCGCAACCCAATTTTAAAAATTTTAAAATTAACCCTTGGGCATTTCTGTGACTCGTTGACGCCTTTCAAAATAAAAGGGGTTTTTATCCCTTGGGCGTTTTTTTTTCCCCCTTTAAAAAAAATTTCATCGGGAAAAGGGGGGGTTTGTCATCCCATGATTTTATCAGAAACCCCCCTTTAAAATTTTCTGTTTTTGGCTCAAATGGGGTTTGGGTGGGGTATGCGATCATTTAAAAAATTCCCGATCCTTTTTGGGAGGGCATGTTAGTTTTATTTTTTATTTTAAAATTCAGACTATTTTATTGAATTTCAAGCGCCCTTAACCAAAAGACAAAAAATTTAAACCCCCCAGCAAAAAAATAGATTAAAAAGGCTTTTGAAAGGGTCCGTAACGAATTTTATTTTACCCCCAAAAAAAGACTTTAGGCAAAAGTTGGATCTTAATAAGGTTTGGGGGCCCTTTATTTTTGGGGCGTGGGAGAAAGTATAACTTTTTTGGAAAAATCCCTTTCACATTTTTTTTTTAGGGGGGTTCACCCCGGGTCCATAGAGCAAAAGCATAAAACGCATGGACAAAATTTTTTTTTTTACTTTAAGGGCCTAACAAAACGGGGGAAAAGAAAAAAAATAAAGGGGGCCCATTCGCTTAGTTTGGTGTTTGCTGGTTTGGGGGGGACAAACGAGATAAAAAATAATTTACCTTTTACTGGGGTTTAGCCCCCAAAAAAATATTTACAAATTTTGGGATTCTAATTTAAATTCTGCCCTTTTATTTGCTTCAAGTATTAAAAGGGACCCCAAAATTTTTGCAATCGAAAATCGAAAAAAAACTTTGCCCCCCGGCATGGTTTATCTGTGCCCTTTTGACCCAGACTTCCCGATAGGGGAAAAAAAAAAAAAACTATAATAATGAAATCCTTTTTGGTGGTTTTAAAAAAGGAAGGTTGGGGAAAAAAAGAATAAAATTTAAGGCCCCCGCAATTTTCAAAAAAAAAAAGAAGCCCCCCCCAAACCCCAAAAAAACCCCCCCCCAAAAACCCCATCCCCTCCCTTTTGGCCCAAAAATTTAAAGACCCCTGAAAATGAAAAAAAAGGGACTTGATTGGGTTAACTGCCCCGGATTACTTTTGGGGGTTTAAAACTTCCTTTTAAAAATAAAACCCCAATATTAAAAAACTAATGTCCTTTGTGCCAGCCCTAAACCAACTACTTTACTTGCGGAGAAAAAGCCCCTAACGATCCCTTTTTCAGGAAAAAATTTATTTTTATTGGGAAAATTTTTTTTTAAAAACTTGAAAGTTCAAGGTTTTTTTCCCCCTGATTTTTCGTGGTTTGGGCCGGGCACTGTCCCCCCCCCCCGTAATACCCCAAACCCGTGTATTTTTTGAAATCCAAAAAGGGTTTTTTAACTTGCTAATTTTGACCTTGCTCTCTAAAATTTTTCTTATTCGTTCTGGGAAAAATTTTTGTTTCAAAAAAATTTTTTGGGGTGTTTTTTATTTTTCTTTTGAGTTTTGAAAATTTTTTCGGTTTTAGACAAATTCTAGTTTGCTTTATTTTCTTTTTTCAAGATCTTTTGTCTTTGTGTTTTCTTTTTTAAAAACCCCGGTTAATTTGGGTTCAGCCTAAAAAAAATTTTTTTTTTTCTCTTTTTATATTATCTTGTTAACCCTTTTTGGGGTAAAAATTTTTTTTTAATTCGCCCCTTTATGCTTTCAAAGTGATAAAGGGGGCCCTTTTTTCTCTCATAGGGGAGGGGGGATGTGCCCTATTTTTTTAATTTTTTTCTTTTAAAAAATGGTTTTTGCTTGTATTTTTGTTTTCTGTTGGGTTAAATTTTTTAAATTCCTTTTTTTTGTTATTTTCTTTGGGGTTTTTTTTAGTGTGTTTTTAAAATTTAGAATGTTTTTTCCCCATCAAAATTTTTGGGGGTTTTGTAATGCCAAGCGATTTTTTTCGTCCCCCGGGGGCCTTTTTTAATTGTATTTTTTTTTTAAAAAATTTTTGAGTCTGGTTTAGTTGTAAGCTGAAAAGTTTCCCTTGTCGTTTTTTACAAAAAAAGGTCTTTTTTTGTTTCAAAATTTATTAGGGTTTTTTAAAAAATTGGGGGGTTTTTGGGCCCCAAAATTTGATTTAAAAAAAGATTTGAACCCTTTCTTTCTTTTTAAATTTACGCCGAATGAGGGAAAAAGGATGGTCCCAAAAGGGGTCATTTCATTTGTGTCCCCCGGATCAAAAACATCCCTAAAACTTCAATGTTTTTTAAAAAATTTAAAATTTTTTTTTGTTTTAAAAAAAATTTTAAAAAATATGGGTCAATTTTTGACCCGTAGAAGACGAAAAACCCCTTTTGGGTTTAAGGGGAAAAAAACAGAATTTATTGTTCCAAAAAATCCATTACTATTGTTTTAATCAAATTTTTCTGTTAAAATTTCCCGACCCAGGAGCGATGAAGTGAAATTTTGGCCCGGGTCTGCACGGCTTACTTTCAAAATAGAAAAAAGAATCAGCAACCCGGGCGGGGAAAAAGGAAATTGTTTTTGAAATTTGGGGGGCAAACGTTAAGAAAATTTTATAAAAAATTTAGGGGGAAGAAAAAAATTTTTTTTTTCACAATGCAACTATTTCTAATTTTTGATTTGGTAAGATAAGAAAAAAGGGCCCATCTTGCGTTTTTAAAAGGGAAAAAAAAATAAAGAAGCACTAAAACAAGAATAGGCCGAAGATGCAAAGCCCGAACAAGGTTTAAAAAGTAAGTTTTGCTTTGGAAATGTTTTCCATACCCTTGATTTTTAGTTGTTTTTAAAAAAAAACATGCGCCCTACTTTTAAAAGGGGGATTAAAAAAAAAAAAGGGCAATAAATAAATTTTTTAAAAAAAAAAAAACGTGATTTAAAATTTCAGACCTGACCAAAAATACAGCATTTTTTGGGGGAAAACCCTTAAAAGTTTTACTTGTTGAAACCCCCTTGCAAAGGGGATTTTAGCAAAAATAACAGTCAAAAAATTTGAAAAAAATTACGAAAAAAAGGGGGTTATTACTAAATATCCCCAAAAACAGGGGAAAACCCATATGGAAAAATTTTGTTTTAGGGCCCGAAGTCCCTTAAAAATATTTTATTGTGTGTGAAGAGGAACCATTCAAAAGACAAAGTGAAAAAAAATTTTTAATCCTAAAATAAAGAAAGTACAATGTTCAATTGGGGGAGTCCCAACCAAAAAATTCGGGATGGGCTTAAACCCCCTTTATCTTTTGATGAAATAAAAAAAAATTTTTTGGGGGGGGGGGTTAGAAGGTCCCAAATAGACCCCCCCCCCCTTTTTTAAAGATTACCCTTCCGTGTTAGACTTTATGAATATTTTTAAAAAAAAAAAAGGTTTTTTTGGTTGACCTAAGGAACAGGGTAATCAGTTTCAGGGGGGTGGGAGAACGTTAAAGCGTAATAAAAAAATTTAAAAATTTTTTTAAAAAAAAAAGGGGTGAAAAACCCCTTAATTACATTTTTTTTTAAAATATGTGCGAGCTGAAAATTAAGGAAAAAAATTAAAAGATATCCAATACTAAATTATTTTTATTTTTTTAAAAAAACATTTTCTGTTTTGGTTTACCCAAAAATGCCCAAAGAAGAGTGTAGGCAACTCTGACATAAAAACTTTCAGATTAACCCAAAATTAAAAAAATTCAAACCCAACTAGGCAGGGGCCTTTTAAAATACAGAAAAACCCCAAAAGAAGGGATTCTTTCTGTTTAATGCGGGTTCCCAAAGGTTTAAAACTGGGGATCGATCACTAGTGCTCTATCAGGGAGGGAAAAGTGTGGTCTCTTGCAACAGGGGTTGGTGCACCCGGGAGCTTTACCCCTAGGGGTTTGTCTTTAAAATCTTGGCCTGTGTTTATTGGGTGTAAGTGCGTTAGCAAAAAAAAAAAAGCTAAACTCCAAAAACACACAAACTATGGGTTTAAAATAATAAAAGCTAAAAATTAGTTCCCTTTAAACTTTTTTTAAATTTTAAAGATAGTTGACTCAAAAATCACGGATGAAGAAATTTTTTTTTGCCCACAGGCGATTTTTAGGACTACAAAAGAAAAAAAGTTTTATCTTCAAAGAAAGGCAAGGGAAATTTTTCTCAAAACCAAAACCCACCCGATAAAAAAGGAATGTTTTTAAAAAAATAAACCCCAGACATTAAACTCTGTTCTAAACAGTACATTAAAACCCCAAAAGGGGCGTTTATACTTTAGTTTATGATTTAAAGCAAAAAAAAGCCCTTTGATATTGTTTTTTTTAAATTTTTAAAAAAAATTTTTTGGGAGTTAGAAAAAAAATAACATGGATAAGATATATGCCCGTTTTTCTTTGGTTTTGATGAAAGGGAAAAGAGGAAGAGCGTTTGCCCAAAAGTTTAAAATGAGGTCGTTTTAGAAGTTTTTTGACCCAAAAACGTAAAAGGCAAGCGTTGTAAAAGCTTTTTCTCAAGTTCCAAGTAAACAAACAAAAAAACCCTATTTAAAAGAAAGGTTAGTTGTTTTAATCGATTATATAACAATAAACGAAGAAAATTAGAAGTTGGGTTAATAAAAAAAAAAGACAAATTCTTTTTATAATGATTTTAAACCCCCGGTTGGGCAGATAAAACTTTTACACGTTTAATGAAGCCTTAAAGCAGCAAAAATGAGAGGCTCGGGTTGGTAGGGGGTAAAGGCCTAGAATAGATTAAGACAGGCTAAGATGACCCAATTGTAGGAAAGTTTACTTTCCCACTGCTAAACATTGTTGCAAAGAGAGCAGTTCTGAAATAAAGGGAATTCAGACGACAAATGTTTTATGTGGTTTTTCTTGCAAGGCTGCATAACGTTGCAAAAAATGCAAGAGAGTATCAAACCCTATCAATTTGGGTCAATGTTTCTTAATTTTGATGGACTCCCCTTTTCCCTAGGTGTAAAAAAAATTTTAATCAGTTTGAAAAACAAAATCCCCCAAAAAATGTTAAGTTACACAGGGGCTGAAAAAAACCAAACCCTTTGCCAATTGGGAGTTCAAAAACAGTCCAAAATGGGGAAACCCAACCCAAAACCCTTTGTGGGACTTACTCCTAATGAAAACCCTTTAAAGGGGTTGCATACACCCCTAATACGCAAAATGAGTAGATTACAAGTGCATACTACAAAAAAAATAGCAAACAAAAATTTTGGTAGAAAATGTTTAAAAGGGTTTTTCCGCCCTTTTAAAGCTCGAGGAAATGAAAAACTTTTGTCTCAGTCCAGGGGACTGCAATACAGAAAAATTATGCCAAGGGGAAAGGCAGAAAGGGTTTATTTTTAAGAATTTACAAAAAATCCAGAGGTCTCCATACGTTGTTTACGCAGACTTTGAATCGCTTATTGTTCCTTTTGAAGGGCCCTCCAAAAATTTACCAAAAACAGTTTTAATTTAATTTTAAACCCCCAGATTTTTTAAAATTTTCCTTTTATTTTGTTTGGTCAGTTTTTTTGAACATTCAAAACCCGAAATTTTTACAGAGGACCACATGCCGCAAAAAAATTTTTAAAAGATAAGAAGTTCGAATGTTGTTTAATAATCTAACCCCATCCCATCTTAGGTGACCCCAAAGACCCAAAAAATTTGATCGCCACTCATGTTGGATTTGTGGTTTTGAGCTAAATGAAAGAAAACCAACAGTAAGAGACCCTGATCAATTAGCGGAAAGTTTTGAGGAGCAGCGCATAAAAAATTGCAATCTTTAAAAAGTTTGATCCAGGGGCTTGGAGACCCTTTTTTAAAAATTCTTTATAATTGCGAGGTTTTCGACTCTTTATTTATATTGCAAAACAGTAATTGGGTTTAGGGTGTCATTTCATTGGCCCGTCATCAGAAAAGTACATGTGTTTTACTTTAAATTTTTCTTTTTATGACTCTAGCAAACCTGAGGGAATTTAGAATCCTAGCAGGATCCTTAAAATCCCGCCCCAAAAAACGGAAGAATATTTTGACCCCCGGTGATTGAAAGGGCGTTTATCCTTTTGAGTACATGAAAGTTGGGAAAAATTTGAGGGGACAGCCCCTTTCCCCCTAAAGGGGTTCTTTAGTAGTCTTAGAGGGAAAGGACATCAGTGATTTGATTATTCTTTTGCTCAAGAAACTGGCAAAAATTTGACTCTAAAAAAATTTGGGGACTATTATGATTATTTAATGGCGGGGTATTTTTTGTTGGGGGAAAGTTTTGAAAATTACAGAAAAACCTGATGAAAAAATTATAGTCTAGATCCCGCCATTATATTTCTGCGTGGGGTGAGTTGGGACCTTTTTAAAATTTACTGGTGTACCCGATTGATTTTTTAATGACCCACCAAAGTTCGATGATTGAAAAAAGGATTGCGTGGCGGGAAATTTGTTTGGCGTCTCCCATTAATGTTTAAAACAAACAAAAATACCTTTTTCAACTATGATCCAAGTAAAGGCTTTAAATATTTATGGGTTTTTGATGCAAACAATCTGTATGGGTTTGGGGTATGGGGTCAATCACTTCCTTTAAAGTAAATTTAAAAAAGGGACAAGGATTAAAAAAATTCAAAAAATTTTTTTAAAAAGGCTTCAGGTCAAAAAGCCCGATCAAAACGGGGGTTTATTCTTGAAATTTTATTTAGAATTTTCCTCATGAAATTCTTTTATTACCATAATGACTATCCATTAGCGGCAGAAACCCCAAAGTGTCAATGACAGAAACCCCCAAAATTGTGCCCAATTTTTCGTGACAAAAAAAAATTTTGTTGTTTATTTGATTTTCCAATTTTTTTTTTAAAACTTGGGTTTAAAAATTAACAGAGTTATCGTATAATTTAATTTGATCGAACAGTTCATGAAAAACCAAAAACATTGAAGAACACTGATCTCAGAAAATAAATTCCCCGATGTTAAAAAAAAGACTTTTTTTAAATTGTTGGGAAAAAACAGTTTTTTTGGGGAAAAACTATGGAAAAACCGCACAAGCGCAAAGAAAGTCAGATTGGTCATTTGAGAAAAAGATGCAAATTTAAATTTACTTCAAAACCAAATTTTAAGACTTCAGAAGAATTTTATGATCAGTTTTTGGAATTTAAAGATGAAAAAAAAAAAAAGTCAAATTTGGGCAAACCTGTTTTTATTGGGTTTACTTTTTTTAGAGCTGTCGAAGTTTTGAGGGTTAAAATTTCTTTACGATTTATTTAAAAACCCCTTGTACCCAGAGCCAGGTTCTGTACACAGTTAAAATTTCCCTTTTGAAATTCCCCCCCCCTACTAAAGATTTTTAAAAAGACAGGGAAATTTTGAAGAAAAAAAAAGGGGGCAGGGGATGGAAAGACAATTGATTCCCCTAAAGATTCCCCTTTTGAAATTAAATTTTAATAAAAAGGGTTTTAGGTAAGTGAAGGTTTGAATTTTTCGGGAGGTTTTGTCAAGGATTTTTTTGGGGTTTAGGTAAAAAATGTACAGTTTTTCAAAAAAAAAAATTTAAAAAAGCAAAGGGAATATCTGATTTTTTGTGAAATCAAACTTTTCCCCAAATGAAAACTACAAAAAAGGGTTTTGTTCAAAAAAAAGCCCTTTTCATAGCAATTAAAAACCCCACGATTTAATTAATGAGATTAACCAACATTTTTTAACAAAACGGTCTCTTGACAGCACTAACCAAAAAGAGTTTTTGTTAATCCAGATTTTTCATATGAAATTGGGGGGATGGAGAATAGAAAATAATTTTTCTTCATGGATTTTTCTGTTTGGTAAGTGTTATCAGAAGTCAATATATCATTATCCAGTAAAAGAAATAATTATTATTCATTACTGCTAAATGTGCTTAATTTTTTTTTTATCATTTCAAGATTTTGATTTTTCCATACCCAAAATACCCAGAATTTAGGGGGTAGAAAGCGTTGTCTGGCAAAAAGATTTAAAAGTTCTTAAATATTTTTTTTTTTAATAATATTATAAGCAGTTAATTGAGTATTAATTTTAAAAATTTTTTTTTTTTTTGAGTTTCCTTTTTAAAACTCAAATGTATTTGCCAAAATTTAAAAACCGGGGAAAACTGTGTCTGGTGGGATTACTGCAGTTTTTCCCTTCAAAAAAGATTTCGGGGGGGGGTTTTTTTTTTTGTTGTGTCATTTTTGAAAATAATAAAGGGGCGGTTTTCTTTTTTAAAATTTTTTTTTTTCTCATTGGTTTTAACATTTCCAAAAAGGGATCTGCCCCCCCTTTGATGGAGTGCCCCCTTTCCCGCTTCCCCCGGGTTTAATTTAAAGGTACCTTTTTAAAAAATGGTAAAAAGTTTACTGGATGAAGACTCTTCAACAACATTTTTTCGTTTGGTTTTTATTGCTTGTATGGTTTTAGCCTTTAAAATTTTCATTATTTTTTTGGGGCAAAATGAGGGGCAGTTTTTTACCCCTTTGTGTTGGAGAATTGTCAATCAGCTTCTTGTTTTCTGGTAGGAGAAAAGTCTTTTTGATAACTGTTTGTTAAAGTTTTAAACCAAACCCGGGGATCTGTGAAACCCGGGGAAAGCCCCTTTTAATGGTAACTCTATGTTTTTAAAATAATTGATTCACTTGGGGCCCTTTAAATTTTTTTTCCTCATCGACTTGAATCAAACGAGGATAAGTTAAAAGGGCCTGTTTTAATCGCTGTATGGGAAAAAGAACGCAGAAGACTCTTTTGTGTTAATGGTTCCCCTTTTTTGTATCTTGAAGCTATAAACAATGACTGTAAGTGGTACTTAAAATCCCTTTTTTGTTAATCGTATCGGGGGTAAATATAGAAGGTCCCTTTGTGGGTGTCGTTTGGGTTATATTTAACCCAAAATGTGGTTTCGTAGTTTTTTTAGGGCCGGGAAAAAATTTGCCCCAAAAACGCTTGTTTTGATAAAAATTCTTTTGCTGTTTGTTTTATGAACCCCCCTGCTTGGTTTAAATTTTTTTTAAATTTCTGTTATTTCCCCTTTCCCAAAATTCCCTTTTTGGGAAAAAAATAGAATTTTTTTCATTTTTTTTCAGCCCAAAACTTTGTGCAACAAAAAAAACAGCGGTCTCCCAAAAACAAAAAACAAATTTTTGATCTTTTTTTTTTCTGATGGTTGATTGTAATCGCCCAAAAATTTTGGGGGGGGCAAAGTTTCAAATTGTTTGCCTGTTACTAGAAAATATTCTTTTATTGCCTGGTCAACATCTTTAAATGTGTAAGCTGCATGTCCCGTTGTTTAAGTCTGTCGTTATAAAATCTAACTGCTCCATTCTTTGCTTTTTCATAGGTGTCTTGTGCAGCGGCTTTGTTGCTCCATAGCTCTGTTATGTCTTTTTCTATCATCGTTATTTGTAGTTTACTAAACGCGTAATTACTTCCGCTGAAAGCAAGCGCGTTGACCACTGCACCGCCTATCATCATTACGAGTGAAGCCATTTTTATAAATGTATTTTTTTTTACATATTTATATTTTCTGGAATTATTCCTTGCTTAACTAGAAAATCTTTCGTAGCAAATGAAGCTGTAATGACAGCAATCAACTTTGCTGAGTCTTCAAAATCTAGCTTGCAAAATCTGCTGGTTTTATTCTTAACAAGCTTTTACCCAAGCATTGTGTATCCTACACTTAGACTCCAATAACGCAGAATGGTATACGAGGTTGGCAACAGTTTTTTCGGTGCTCATTTTTAAAAATAAAATAATATTTTATTATTAATAAAACATGAACTGCGATGATCTACTTCCTGAACTTATGATTACAAATAATCAAGTTGATGACCCAAACTATTATGGGGCCAAAGGGAAAAGGGTGTATTCTTTGCGGTGGTGTGGAAAACAAAAACAGTACCTCGGAAATTTAATTCAGCATAGAACAGATTCAACAGATGTCGCCGCAAGACATTGTAAAGTATCACAACAGGTATGAAGCGCAACTGGGGTCAAGAATGGTCAAAAGTGTCGGACAAACTGTTCTTAGTTTGTACACTAAACTAGTTAGTAGATTTGCGCCCATTGATTCTGAAAAAAGATTTTATGTATGATTTAACGCAGGATCCAGTTTTAAAAAAAGTCATTAGAGTCTCTAGGATGTGATCTATATTACAGATTTTTGGGAAAATTTTTTGTCGCCAGTAATTATGGGTTAATTACGTTTAATCATATAGATTTTATTTCCTTAAAAATGACCGAGCAGAAAACGTTTATGGAGAAAGTGACCCCGTGAAAAGAATCCTGGGGGCGTTGAAGCAGGGAAAAAATTAGCAGAGTGGAACAAAAAAAAAAAATTAGGT
>JAMYXO010005572.1:0-15206 GCA_033310375.1 Conus canariensis
AAGGGGAAAAACCTCCTTTAAGTCCCTAACAAAACCCTTTAAAAACCCAAATTTTCCCCCCCTTGCCTCCCTTCTTTAAAATTTTTTCCGAAATTTTTGATGAGAAATTACCTTTGAACGGGTTCGATGTAGGCACACAGCTTTTCCCGAAACCCCCCCGAAAGGGCCCTTTTGGCAAGGGCAAACAACGGTTTAAAACAAAAAAATCCCCCCTTTCATTACCATAAAAAAAAGTGATCTAAAAAACCCTGTGCAGCATGCCTTTCTGCATGTTACAGAAACCCCCCGGGAAAACCGTGATTTTTTAGGGAACTTTAAATCCCTTGACTATTTGGTCCCAAAAACCTTCAGTGTTTAAGTTTCAACATCCTTGGGGATATTATTAGAAATGTTTTTGCCTGTCACATTTTTGGCTTTCTCCAAAATTTTAAGAAAAAAAAACAAACCCCAAAAAACTTAACTGATTCCCCCAAAATTTTTCCCCACACACATGTGGGACAACACACACCCCACGGGCGTGCACACACATAATCAAAGAAATTTTGATTTAAAAAAACTGAATTCAAAACCCTAAATAACATGCAAAAACCCTGGCAACAAATTTCAAACTTTTCATTTTTTCTTTTTTTGGAAAAGCAAAGTTTTACTTCTGTTTATTTCAGAGATTGAATTCCCTTCCCTTTTTTCATTGCAACAGAATTTTCTGAAACTGTTTTGAAAATTTAAATTTAGGGACTTTCAAAAGCCATACGGAAGTTTGTTTAGATTTGTTTTTTACCTTTATTTAAAAGTTACATTTTTAACCCCTCCCCTTTTATTACAATCACATTTTTCCCGAATTTTTTTGTCAAATTTTTTTAAAAAGTTTTCCCTATTAAATTTTTTTTTTCCCCAACCCAAACCACACCCACACACACAGGCAAGGCACCAGGGAACCCACCACACACCACACACACACACACACACACACACAAAATTCAATTTAAAACATAAGCACACACATTCTCCCCACCTACAAACATTCAGCCCCCCACCCACCAACAGGCCCCCCCCAAAAAATTTTTTTCCAAAACCATACACTCTAAAACACACATGAAAATTTACCCCCCCCACAAATCCCCCCCAAACTTCCCAACCCCTAAAACACATCTTTTCCCCAAAACATCCCCCCACCCCCCTCCCCTCCCCCCCCACAACCCCCTTGCAATCGTCTTGGGCCAAACCAAAGGGTTTTCCCTTCTTCCCTTTCCTCCTGAAGCCCGATGGAAAAATTGGGCGGGTTGATCTGGGGGGGGTTTTTCCCCCACATGGCTGCCACTGGGCCCAGCTGCCCCCCCTTTGCTTTTGGGGGGCTAAAAATTTAAAACCCCCCGCTTTCCCCCTTTTTGGGGCACTTTTGGGCATCGATTGCTACGGGGGAAAGAGCTTTTGGGATGGGGGGGGGGCGTCTCCTTTCCTTTGGCCGGTTTTTTAAAAATTTTGTGCCACAACCACTGGGTGTCACCGTTTCCCGGACCCTGCATGTTTCCAAATGTTTTTTTTTAAAATTAAAGGGCAAGACAGTTTTAGAGAGTTTGTGGTGTGTGGGGTTTTTGTGGTGGTGTGTGTGTTTGGTTTTGGTTATGTTAGCAAAAGGCCCTATTGGGGAATTTTTTGTGTGGGGTGGTGTGTGTGGAGTTGGGGTGTTTTGTGTTACGTGTTTTTGTGAAATTTTTGTGGGGGTTTTGTGTTTGTGTGTGGTGTGTGGTTTTTTGGAGACTCTGTGCGTTTTGGGTGTTGTTTTGTAAAATGTGTATATGAAGTTTGTGGGCTTTCGTGCAAGCAATTATTTTTGTGCGGGGCGTGTGTGTTTGCGCATGCAATTTTGGGGTGTGGTTTTGTTTGTGTGTTTTTGTGTGAGTTTGTTTTGTGTGTTGTGTGTGTGCAAAGGGGCACATGCATGCATAAGTTTGTGACATAGTTTTCCAATTTTTTTTTTTTTTTTTTCCCTTTAAAAAAAAAAAAAATCAAGATTCCCTTTAATGGGAAAAACAAAGCTTTCAAAAAAATCAAAAACAACAGAAACAGTAATTTTACCCAAAGACACACTTGTTTTATCGGACACACAAAAAAAATGTTAAAACTAAAAGGGTTTCAAAAATCATAACAACAGTGCAAAAATACACCAACACACTCCCTTTTCTATTTGACACACAAAACCCTCTTGCAACTGTCAAACTGACACACCCTAACTGTTTTTAATTCCCCACTGAAAAACGAAAACTTTCTATGTTATACCTTTACACAAAAACACAAAAACAATGTCCAAAAAATGACACACCTGTCACTGTTTTTAAAAACCACCCGAAAAGCCAACATTCTGCCCCAACTGGGCCCAAACCCCCAAACCCAAAAGTCCCCTGAGAAAAAACCAATGACCCGTTTAATGTCACACTTTTAACACCAATACTTTTAAATTTTTAATGTCCAGACTTTTTAAAACACCCAAACCAAAACTAAATTTAACTTTTAAAATGTAACACCTTAACTGTTTTTAAGTTTACACTGAAACCCAAGGACTTTTCTATTGTCGCAAGTAACACCCAAAGACTTTTTCAAAATTTCAAAACGTAACACCTTTACGTTTTTAAAAATTTACACGAAAAACCAATAACTATTCTACTTTCACACTGAAAAACCTTAAACGGGTTTTTTTGGTCACTATCCCCCCCACCAATAACTGTTTTTAAACGACACCCCCTGACTTAAACAAAAACTTTCCAAAAATGTCCCCTCCCCAAAGAACAAACAAAGAACACGGCCTGACACATCAATAAAAGCTAAATAAAAACAAAGTTTAAAAATTAAAAACGTCAAAAAAACCAAACCCCGACTGTTCAAAAGACCCATCAAATGAAAGAAAAAAAAAAAGACACAAATTACCTTCCCAAAGCCATATTGAAAAGGGCCCCCCTACCCGTTCTAAAGACTCATCAAAAAAGTTCTAAAGACACACTGCCACAACCCCCAAAAAGTTAAAAAAGGGGCACACCCGAAAATAAAAACAATTTCATACTTTACAAAAGGGCCCCTGACTTCCCCCAGGACCCCGACACCTAAACGTTCCAAAGACCATAAAATTAAAGCCAAAACCGACCAAAGTAAAAATTTTAAACCCCCTTCACTGGGCCCAAAAACTGGGGGAAAATTTTTCCAATGATTTTTTAAAAACTTTCCATGTAAGCTTTTGTTTTCCCCCCCAAGAAAAAAAAAGTTGCAAAAAAAACACTGGGTACCCTCAAAAAAATAATTTTAAAAAAAGTGGGGTTAAAATATTAAAAAAATTAAAAAACCCAACACCTTTTTGGGGTAGAAATTGTAACCCAAATTTTGTTTTAAAAATTTTTTAATTTTAAAAAACCATTTAAAACCCCAAAAAAACAACCAAAACCCAAAAAGATAAAAACCTTACACCAAAAAAACACATGAAGGGATCTGTTTCGGGTGAAAAATTTTTTGAAACAAGTTTCTTTCCCAAAAATTTTTAATTTTTTTTACAAAAAGATAACCTTTTCAAACCCAAAAAAAGGTTTTAAAAAAATTGCCTTGACATCATCACCTATGTCAAATTCATGTATTTTTTTAAAATGACCAAAAAAGCAAAAAATTAGTCCCCAAAAAGAAAAATACCAAAAAAACAAACCCCCCATTTAAAACGCATTAACAATATTAAAAAAGAATTCATATTTCTAAAGAAAATACAAGCAAAAAAAAATCCCAAAAAGCAGACAAAACTAAAAAACCCCCCAGATACAACAACACCGGGGCCCCCACACACACCAATTTCCCCAATCATCCTAAAATTCCCTTCCCCTCGGGGCACTGACTTTTTTTCCACCCCGTAACTTGACGGGGAGTTCTGGGCAGACCAATGACAAGGGGCCGCGGGCCCCAGCCCAAAAGCCATCTGACCTTGATTTTGACCTTTGCGAAGAAAAAAACGATAAAATTTTTTCCCCTCTTTCCCCTGTAGCGGGGCTTTGTCAGTGGAGCGTCCCATTTTGCAAAACGTTTTTTCTTTTCTTTCTTTCCCTCTGCTGGGGGGTAGTGGCCTTTCCTTTTCCCCAAAACGAAAACCAACAAAAGGGGGAAAATTTTTTTTTACCCTTTAACAAAATTTTAAAAAGAAAAAAGTCTTTTTTCCACAAGACAATATGGAACAAAACATTACAAAGGCCCAAAAAACAATGATTTTGACCTCTTGGCCTTCTTTGGTAAAACACACAACAATCAGAAAAATGAAAACAAAGAACGAGCAATCACAAAAATTTTCAAATTCGGTGCAAAGGTTTAAAAAAATAATCCTTTTTGGTAAAACTTAAAAGGGTTTTAAAGGGTTTTTTTTTTGTCCAACCCAAAAAAAAAAAAAATGGCAGAAAGGTTTTGGTTTAAAAATTTTTGGCAATTTTTTAATAAACCCCCCTTACCCTGTCCCCCCCCCAAACCTCTGACAAAAAAAAGTTTTAACCCCCCAATAAAATTTTAAACCCCCCCAAAACTTTAAAAAAAAAATTTTTTTAAAAAAGTTTCCCCCTTTTCCCCCCAAAAAACCCAATTTTTTAAACCACCAAAAATTTTGGGCCTTTAAAAAAACAAATTCCCCAAACAACCAAGGGGACAAAATAAACCCCCCTTTAAAAGGCGCGAATTTTTTGTTTCCCCAAAAAACGTCAAAAAATTTTGGGGCCCAACCCGAACCAAGGGGGCACTACCCCCACGGATAAGGCCCCAAAAACCCTTTTTCCAAATTTTTTTGGGTTCATTCCCACAAAGACAACTCCGTAGGAAGAGGCTTTCACTTCAAGTTTTAAAAAGTAAAAACAGACCAAAAAATCCCCTTTTTCCCTCATTCACATGAACCAAACACTTTTTGGAAGAGGGTTTCCTTCAGATTTTTTAAAGTAAACAGACTAAAAAATCCCCCTTTTAAATCCCCCCACTTTAAGACAGCCTATAGGAAGAGGGGAAAAGCCTGTAGGAAGAGGAACACTCGTAGGAAAAGAAATCTTTTTCCCCCTTCCCAATTTTAAAAATTTTTCAGACCCAATCCCCTTCTAGTCCCTTTACTTTAGACAGCCAAAAGGAAGGGAAACAGCTCGAAAGGGAAAAGGAACAGCCAGTAGAAGAAGACACTCGTAGGGAAGGGGGCTTCCCCTTCAAGTTAAAAAAAATAAAGCAACTACAAACCCCCTTCTATCCTTCACTTTAACAGCCGTTGGAAGGGAGACAGCCTGGGAAAGGGAAAGGGTTTTTCCCTTTAGAGTTTTTAAAAGTAAAGTAAAACCTTTCCAAACCCCTTTAGTCCCACCAAAAGCCCCCAAATACCCCGTTTCCCCCGAGCACCAAACAAGCACAAAAATCTTGCACGCCCCAAATTACTCCAAAACCAAATTTGTTTGGGGAAAAAAAGATCTTTTGGGGAGCTAACAAAACCCAAAAAAAAACCCCAACACAAAATTTTGGGCACATTTTAACCCCCATCCCCACAGACCAAAAGGGGGGACCCTTTTTTGTTCGAAATTTAAAAAAAACAAGGGTTTAAAAAAACCCCTGAAATTTAAAAACAGAAATTTTTATAAAAATGTTTTTGGAATTAAAGAAAAGCACAGGGTGTTAAAAACCCCAAATTTTTTCTTGGGAAAAAAAAAAAATCAAAAGGAAATTTTATACAAACGGGGGGAAAAAAAGAAAGAGCAGAGGAAATTTTATAAAAAAATTAAAAATTTTTTTCTTAAAAGGGGGGAAAAGGGAAGAAAATCACACAAGTTTGTTTTTCTACAGAATGGCCCCTACAAGGGGGTGGGCGAAAAGAGGGGGTGGGGTTTTGGAAAATTTTTCAAAACTCTTTCATAACCTCCCAAAGTGAAACTGGTTTTTAAAAGGTAAAAAGGTAAGGGGGTTTAAAAAGGGAAAAAAGGGAAAAAGGGAAAAACCCCCCTTCGCAAAACGGGGGAAACCCCCGCTTTTAAATCTTCCCCAAACTCCAAAAATTTCCCTCAGCATGTTTTCGCCTTTTCCCCCCTTCCAGAATTTTCCCTACACACAGCGGCAGACCACGGAAAGCAATTGGGGGGAAAAAACCTCCCATTTTGGGCCTTTTAAACCCACGTAGCCGGTAAATTCCCTTATCCCTCCGGCCCGGACACAGGGCTCCACTGGCCCCACCAAAAAACCTTTCCCCAAAACCCCACCTTAAAATCACCCTGGGTTCAAAACCACAAAATTTTAAGGACCGAAAGGTCAGGTTTTTTGGGGCCCCCAGGGGCCCGGGAGTGGTTTCATTTGGGGAATTCCCCCCCGAAGCTAAAGAAAAAAACCAAATTTCCCGAAAGTAAACAGTTGCAAAGTAGGCGACGGAGGCCGAGGCCAATCATTTCCGGGAAAACAAATGAAACTTTTCCCGGGAAAGCAAAGGGGAAAATCAGGCCACATTAAAGCTTAAATTCTTCAATGATTACATAAAACACAACAAAAAACAGTTTCTGGAAAAAATAAAAGATAAAAATTTTTTTTTTTTCCTTTTTTTTTTTTTTGTTTTAAATTTAATTTACACCAAATTTTAAACCCTTTAATCCCCCCTAAAACTTTTTGGGTTGCAATTTGAAGTTAAAAAAGGCCCCAAAGTTTTTTCCTTCACATAACTTTTTACCCTTTAAAACTCTCTTAAAACTTTTGAAATTTTATTCTGAAGTTAAAAGGGACCAAGATTTTTCCTTACATATCTTTATAAAACCCTTTTAAATTTTCCCCTACACCTTTTAATTTTTTTTTTGAAAATGAAAAGGGGGCTTTAAGATTGTCTCTTCAACCCCAAAATTTTTTACCCTTTAAATTCACTTACACGTGATTTTATTCCCGAAGTAAAAAAGGGGGCACAAGATTGTCTCTTTAAAATATCAAAAAACCCTTTTAAAACTTTTCTTACACGTTATTGAATTTTGAAGTGAAAAGGGAAACCCAAAAATTTTCTCTTCAAATACTTTATACCCTTTAATCTCCCCCACACTTTGATTTTTAAAACTGAATGAAAAGGGGCCAAGATTTTCTCTTCAATATATTTTTAAACCCCTTTTTTTTTCCCCCTACCCGAGGGTTGGAAATTTTGAAGTGAAAAAAGGGGGCCAAGATTTTCTCTTCAATATCTTTAACCCTTTAAAATTTTTCCCCCCACAACTGTTATTGTTTTCTGAAATTTAAAAGGGAAATCAAAATTGGCTCTCACTATCCCTTTTTACCCTTTTAAACTCTCTTACACTGTGATTGTATTCTGAAGTTTAAAAGGGAAATCAAATTGTTTCCCTTTAACCCAATCTTTTCCCCCTTTAAAACCCCCCCACAAAATGGGGATTTTTATTCTGAATTTAAAAGGGACTCAAGATTGTTTTTCTTACATATCTTTTTAAAACCCCTTTTAAACTCCCCTACAAATGTTATTGTATTTTTGAAAAGAAAAGGGGCTCCAAAATTTTCCTCTGAAAATCACTATTGGGGTTTTACTTTCCCGAATTTTTTAAGCCACTTAAAAATTAATCACCCCCCATGACTGCATTTTGGCAGAATTTCTGCTTTTTATAGGGTGTAAAAAAGCCACAAAACCGGGTTCCCCTACAGGAAAAGGGCTTAAACAATTTTTAAAAATTTAAATTAGCCCCCCCCAAGAGGAAATAAAATCCCCCCGGGAAAAATTTTTGCGTCATATTTTGGGAAAAACTTTTGAAGTCTTAAGTCCAAAAACCCAAACCGGAAACCCGAAAGCCACCCCTGGCCCCAAACCATCTTCCAATTTTTATCCTTTTTCCCCTTTTTCAATTTCCCCAAATTCCATCATTTTCGACGGCCTTTTTCCCCCACCACCTCTTTCCCCTTTAAACCCCCGGCCCCTTTTTTCAAAATTTGGGTTAAAAAAAATTTTTTTTCCCCCGTCCAAACTAACTTTTCGACCAACGACAAACACATGTAAGAATTTTCTGTTTTTTCATTTTACCTTAAGGAAATTTTTCACTTTTTTAAACCCCACAAAGGGAAAGCGAGAACCGGGGCGCATTTGCCCGGTTTCCCAAATTTAAAAAATATTTTTGAAAAATTTTCCCTTTTTCTCCCAAAAAAAAAAAACACGGCCCTATGCCGGCGCCACCTTAAAAAAAAAAAAAAAACCCCAAATCGGGCACATAACCGGGACCAAAAAACCCTGTAACACAAAAAAAGTGAAAAGAATTTTTTGTCCATTGCAGTCCCTAAATGCGAAAACACTCAAAAAAGGTTTAAAAAAACACTGGTCTCTGTTATTTTCCCAAACCATACATTTTCCCGGGGGCCAAAAAAAAAGGGGCAATTTTATCACCACAACAACAAAAAAAAAAAACCCAAACCCCCCAAAATTTTTTTTTTTAAAAATTTAATTTTAGTAGAAATTTCCCCCATCTCACCAAAAAATGGAAGGAAAAAAGCAAATAAAACTTTATCAAATTTTTTTGAAACTTCTCTTCCCCCCTTTTCTTTTTCCCCCCCCTGTCCCATTAAAATCCCGCCCCGCCAAAAAGTGAAGGGGGGAAACATAAATCCAAAAGATTTCCAAAAAAGAAAAAATTTTTTAAAAAACAAAGAAAAAAGGGAGAGGAAGGTCAGGGGGGTGAGGCGATAAAGAACCCCCAAAAACCAAAATTTAAAATTTTATAAAAACCAAATTTAAAAGTTAACAACCCCCCTTTGTAAATCTTACTTTTCCAAATTTAAAAACTAAAAAATTTTTAAAATCCCCACACTGAGGGCCCAAATTTAAAACCCCAAAATTTAAACCCCCCGCCCTGATTACCAAAGTTTAAAAAACAAAAGTTAAAAAAACCCCCGCCCGATTACCAATGCTGGAAAGGGCAGTCTACACAAATTTGGGCAGAACCGCCCCGCGAAACACAGGAAAATTGGGCACTTTTCCCCTTTTGTTCATGGTTTTCCCCTTTCCCGCCAATTTTAATTTGGTCTTTAAATTTTTTAAAAAAAAAGGCCCCCCGGTTTTTTTTGGTTTTTTCCCCCGAAATTTAATTTTTTTAAATTCCTTTAAAAAAAAAAAAATAAAAAAAAAAAAGTTTAAAAAAAAAAATTTTTTTTTCCCCCAAAATTTTTTTAAAAAAAATAAAAAAAAAAAAAATTTTTTTTTAAAAAATTTTTTTTTTTTTTTTGGGGGGGTTTTTTGGGGGTTTTTGGGGGTGTTTGGTTTTGGGGGGGTTTTTATGGGGGTTTTTTTTCGGGGGGTGGTGGGGGTTTTTGGGTTTGGGGGGGGTTTTTTTTTTTTTTTTTTTTTGGGTTTGGTTTCCGGGGGGAAAATTTTTTTTTTAAAATTTTTTTTTTTTGGGGTTTTTAAAAAATTTTTTGGGATTGGGAAAAATTTTTTTTAAAAAAAAAAAAACCCCCCAAAAAAAAAAAAAAAGGGAAAAAAAATTGCCCTTTTTTTCCAAAATTTTTTTTCCCCCCCCTTTTTTTTTTTTTTTGGAAAAATTTTCAAAAATTTAAAATAAAGGGGGAAAAAAAAAATTTAAAAAAAAAAAAGGAAAAAAAAAAGGGGGCCCCCAAAAAAAAAAAAAGCCCCCAAAAAAAAAAGGGGAAAATTTTTAAAAATTAAAAAAATTTTTTTTTTTTTAAAAAAAAAAATTTTTTTTAAAAAAATTTTTTTTAAAAAAAAATTTTTTAAAAAAAAAAAAATTTTTAAAAAAAAAAAAAAAAGGGTTCCCCTTTTAAAAAAAAAAAAAAATTTTTTTTTTTTTTTTTTGGTTAAAAATTTTTTTATACTTTGGTTTTTTAAAAAAAAAAAAAAAAAAAAAATTTTAAAAAATTTGTTGTTTGTGTGTGTGTGTGTGTGGTGTGTGCCACGAGTTGTTTTATGTTTTATGTGTGCAAGTGCCGTGCATGTGTGCGTGTACACAGGCATGCATGCGTGTGGGGGTTTTGTGGGATGCACTGCCCCAAAATTCATGCAGGGTTTGTGCCTTCCCACCCCCAATCCAAAACACATTCAAAATTATCAATTGGCCTAATAACCCCCCCCACCCTAAAATTTTTACACCCTTTGGGGAAAAATTCCATGCTTCCAAAAAGCGCTTTAAGAAGGAAAAAACTACTTAACCCTTGCAGATTAAATGGAAAGGGAAGAACCCCAGGTTGGGTTTTTTAGAAACAGAAGGTAATTGGAAAAAGGGAAAGGGTCGGCCAGTTTTAAAGACACACCTTTTTCGGAGGGCTTTTCCTTTCTGTTTGTTTGGGGCCCCCCGGGTTAACACAAATTCAATTTTATTCAGCTTCCCTTTCCCCTTTTCCCTTTTTCCCCCTTCCACAAACCAAAAAATGATAATCTTTTCTTAAAAATTTTTTTCATCTCATTTCAAAATTAAACTTTTTTTGGGTAAATTCCCAAAAACCTTGGAACAATTTAAAAATTCAATACTAAAAACCGTATGCCCTTTCCTTTACCACCTTCCACACCAAACAAGAAAAAACTTTTTTTTCTTTTTTTTGTCGTTGTTGCTAGGTCCCTATTTTTATAAAACAAAAACTTAGTATTTCCCGCTTTCTTAAAGGCCCAACTTTTTTAAAAAAGATTTTTCAATTTTTTTTTAAAAAAAGTTCTAGGTCACCCTTTAACCATTTAATTCAGGTGATTCTCTTCCCCCTCACCCAACCCCCCCTCCCTCCACCTAGAAAAAATAATCCCAATTTTTTTTCAAAATTTTTATTAAAAACCTTTTATTGTTTGGGAAGGGCAAAACGGGAATATGTTCTTAAAATTAAAGCAACCCCCCTTTTATTCCTTCTCTAAAACCGCCTTTCCCCACCCAAAACCTGATAATCTTTTTCTTTTCTTTTTTGCAAAGGGCATAACCAAAAAATTTTTTTGCTGTCAAAAATAATCTAATTTTTCACCCTAAATTCAGGGGCCCCCCCCTTAATCAAGGGATTTTTAACCACCTTCTGTTGCTTTGCACCAAATTTTTCTTCAAAAAAGCGAGAACCATCCCTTTATAACAAATTAAATGCTGAACGCCTACAACCACTTCGTCGAGGGTTACTCCAATGTTTTTTCCCCCTAGATTTTTTTTTAAAAAATTTTTGAAACATTAAAACCTCACCATTGGCCCCATCTGTTTGGGAAAGCCATTTGGCCCCCCATTACAAACTTTTAAAAGACTTCAGCCAAAAAACGACTTTCTTTGGTTTTCTTTCCCCAAACCCTTAAATTTAAAAAGGACAAAAAAACAGGTTTTAATGCTAGTTTCATTTTAAAACAGAAAAAAAATTTTTTTTTTCTTTTTTTTTTTTTTTTTTTTCTTTTTAAAAAAAATTGAGGTTTTACATTCATAATTTTCAATTAAAACACGAAAAAATGCAGAAAACATTTCAAATGTTTTAATTTTATTTTGATTTTTGCAGTCATTTTAAAATTTGTCCCCCAGCAGCATTAAACTCACCCGAAGAAAGGGCCAAAAAAAGTCACAAAGCTAGGCCGCAAGCTTCAAAATTCTCCCAAATTTCACTTTTCCCGTTTAATTTTATTGTTGGGGGCCTACCTGCTTTTTTTCCCTTTTTTTGGAAAAAATTTTGCGAACATTAAACTTGGGGTGAAGCGAATTTTGGGAAAAATAACAGGGTTTTTTCGCACACCATAGAAAATAATTTCAATAAACAATTTAGAAAATTTTTTTAAGTAACTTTTGGGGGGTTTCAAGGAAAACCTAATAACAAACATGAAAATGGTTTAAAAAAAAAAACTCCACTTTCCCCAAAAGGGGGGAACTAATTTTTGCCTTTTCTGAAAAAGCTGCCTTACTTTTAACCGGTTTTTAAGCCAATTGGGTTTGGTTAATTTCAATTTTTAAAACAATGTGTGTTTTTTTTTTTCCAACTTCGTTTTCAAAAATTTCCCCCCCTTACCCTCCCGCCTCCCCTCCCCCAAAATTCCCCAACTCTTGACCAATTCCGTGATCTCCCTTTTTCCCTGTTTCCCCTTTCCCTCCCCTAACCCCTTTTTTTTTCTTTTTATTAACCTTCCCCTCTCCTTTTCCCTTTTCCCCATCTCCCCCCCTCTTCCAAAGCTTTTCCCTTTTGCCCCCTCTCAATTTCCCCCCCCCCCCCTCTTTTTTTCTCTCTACTTCCCCCCCCCCCCCCCCCCCCCCCCCACCCTTTCTTTTTAAAACCTAAAACCCCTGATCATCTTCCTCCCTTTTCAATGTGTACATATGTGGTGGGCCCCCACAGTGGGGTGGTGTTGTGTGTTTTTTGTTTGGTGTTTGTGGTGTTTTTGTTTTGTTGTGTTTAGTGTTTCGGCAAACGTTTGTGATAGGTTTTGGCGCCCGGGGCAATTAGCGTTTGGTGATTTTGGGGAGCACCTTTTGCGCAAATATATGTTTCCCCCCCCTCCCTTTTCAACGAACCCAAAAACATTTCCCAGGTTCTACAAAATTTTGTTTTTGTCAACCTTTTTCCAAAACCTTAAGGGAACCCTAAAAACTTTTTCATTTCTTTTTTCACTCCAAAAGTTGAATCTCTCTCTCTTTTAAAAACGGTTTTTAATTTAAAAAAAATTTTAAAGAACCCCTATGGATAAATTCGCCAATACTACTTTTCCGCGTTGCCACCGTTTTTTGTCCCCCCCTTTCCCCCGCCCCCTCCTCCATCCCGCCCTACCCCCCTCACCTTCCCTTTGGCAGGCACTCCCTTTTCTAAAATTACAATTTTTCTTCATTTTCAACCTTTGAACTCACTTTTGTCCCACTGCCCTTAAAAAGTTTAATTCCCTGCCAAAAGGGAAACCCGTTTCCCCCTAAAAATAAATAAAAGGGGAAAAAATTTTTTAAATTTTAAAACTTTTGTTTGGAAAAATTTTTAAAAAAAACTCCCCCCCCTTTCCCCCAAAAAAACCCCTTCCCCCTCTCTCTGGGCCCCCCCTTAAAAAACAGAAGAGAGAGAGATAAACTTTTTTGGTGGGTTTTTTTGGGGTTTTTTTTTTTTAAAAAAGAGAGAAAAGAGAAAAAAGAAAAAAGAAATAAAAGAAAAAAAAATGAAAACCCCCCCCCCCCGGCCCCCCAAAAACCCCCCCCCCCCTCCAAAAAACCCCCCCCTCTTTCCCCCCTCCCTCCCCCTTTCCCTCCACCCCCCCTCCTTCAGGGTCACCTTGCACCAAAAAATGGGAAAAATTCCTTTTTGCTAACCCCGAAACCCCAAAGCCCCAATGAGGGGCTAATTTTTTTCCCCCCCCCCCTACAAAATTTCCTAGGCAAGGCGGCAAGGGATTTGCTTAAAAACCCCCCACCCAAAGGGGCCCAAAAAAAACTGCCCCAAAACCCCCTTTTAAAACCCAAACACCAAAGTCATCAACCCCCCAAAATCATTTTAAATTTTTAAAAGTTCTTAATTTACCCCGCTTACCCGCCCAAACCATACAGGGGGGCACCCCGCGTTGAAATCCAAATCACAATCATTAACCCCCAAAAAAAAAAAAAATTACCCAACCCTTTTAAAAAAACCCCCCCTTCAAAAACCAAACCCGGGAAAATTTTTGAAAAAAACCCTTTTTTCCATTTAAAAAACTCACAAATGAAAAAAAGTTAAACTTTTTTTTGCAAAACAAAACCCTCCCCCCTTTCATAAGGGTTAACCAAAACTTTGGGAAATAACCCGCCCCATAAAAAAGGGGAAAAATTTTAAAAACCTTTTCCCGGAAGGGCAAACATCCCCCAAACTTTCCCTTGCCCATCTTTAAGAGAAGGGGATTGAGAAGAGAAGAATAGGAGCAGGCTGACAAAGACCAAGAGGGAAGAACTGAAAAAAAGAAAGAGGGCAGAAAAAGCAAATTCAGTTCTTCAACCAAAAGGGAAAACACCAAAATTTCCCAACATCTGGTTTTCCCCCAAAAAAAAAAAAAAAAAACAAAAAAATGGCAGAGAACAGAAGGGAGAAAACTTTTTACAAACCTTTCCTTTTTAACACACCTGTAAATAACCTTTTTTAGCATCAAAACGGGAAATTTTAAAAATCCCTTTCTCCTTTCAAAAATTCTCATTTAAAAATTCCCCCCAACAAGAATTTGGTACCGCCAAAACGTTTTAGTGTGGCAGGGCAAACAGCAAGGGCTTAAAACTTGCGCAACAAAAACTTTCCCCCCCTTTTAAAAGTTTTTTAAAACCAATAAAAATCAAAGACCCCTCAAAAAACATTTTAAAAAACTAACTACACAGAAAATTGACAAAAATACACACCCCTTTAACACAAAACCCTTTTGAATTTTACCCCCCCAAATGGGGTTTTCTAAAACAAAACACACAACACACACACACACCCACAAAACACACACAACACACACATACACACCCCACAAACAACCCAAGCACCACACAAAACACAAAATACACCCCACACAGACAAAAACACACAAAAACACCACAACCCAAACACACAAAAAAAAAAAAAGGGGAAAAAAAAAACCATTAAGGGGCAAAAAAATCAACCTGTCCCCACTTTACAAAACATAATCTAAATATCAAATATTTTAAGAGTTTTGGCCCTTTTCCCCGCCCAAAAAACTACAACAAAAAACATTCCCTATTCAAAAAGAAACATACGAAAAAAAAAACGCCAAATTTTTCTGCAACTCCTTCAAAAACAAAGGATTTACTTTTTTTCCATTTATCTGGCCAAGTTCATTCTAACCTTTAAAACAAACCCTCCCCCCCGTTTTGGATTTTTGTGGTTTTTTTTGACTATAACAAAAACCGTACAAAATTTTAAAGCATTAAAATCAACAGGGAGGGCTCCCCCCAAAGAACACCAAAGTCCCCTGAAACTCCCAAGTGTCAAAAGGGATGCAAAGGCTTTTTTTAAAAATTTTTTGGCTTTTACTTTTGCTGTTTCTTTCCAACGCAAAATTTAACACAAAAAAAGGGCCCTTCATGACAACCCTGGGTTTCAACTGTCCGCCACCCTTTGAAAAATTTTCCAAAGTCTTGTAACCTTAAACAAAACAACCCAAAACCCAAAAATAAATTCCCCTTCCACTTTTCTTTTAAAATTAAATTAAAACCCCCCAAAAAAACCCCCCATAAAAAAAAAAAATTTCCAAAAAAAAATGAAAAAATCCACCATTCCTTAAAAAAAAAAGTGAACCCCCGACCTTCTTTAAATTT
>JAMYXO010005573.1:0-2500 GCA_033310375.1 Conus canariensis
AGTTACAGATGAGCGTGCTGTTGTGTTGTGTGTCAGTTACTGACGTGCGTGCTGTTGTGTTGTGTGTCAGTTACAGACGAGCGTGCTGTTGTGTTGTGTGTCCGTTACAGACGTGCGTGCTGTTGTGTTGTGTGTCAGTTACAGACGAGCGTGCTGTTGTGTTGTGTGTCCGTTACAGACGTGCGTGCTGTTGTGTTGTGTCAGTTATAGACGTGCGTGCTGTTGTGTTGTATGTCAATTAGAGATGTGCATGTTGTTTTGTTATGTGTCAAGAAGAGATGTGCATGTTGTTTTGTTATGTGTCAAGAAGAGATGTGCATGTTGTTTTGAGACATCAGTACTCTGTTGTCAGAGCTTGATTTGATTTTTGTTTGATTTGAGTTTTGATTTTGCATTAAAAAGAAAAGCAAATAGCTGACAAATACTTAGACTCACATATGTCATTTCAGTATGAGAGGGGTGGACTTGCTCCTGCCTATAGGCGGACTTGCCCCAACGTGGGGCAAGTCAGGGCACCGGAAAAATGGCACCGGAAAAAATGGCACCGGAAAGAACGGCACCCAAAAATAATAGAAATATGAGAAAGTGGAAAAAATGGCACTGTTAAATTCTGATTTGTGATGTATTATATCCTATATGGGTTTATGTTGAGTAATTTGTAAAGGATGTTTATTTTACTTTCTACGTTTAAAAGTGCAAGTTTCTTGGTTAGCATTATAACATAAAACAAGTAAGTAAAAGTAAGTAAAAAACGTGTAAGTAAAACAAATGTGACAAAAAACAAACATATCACATTTCAGTGAATGTCATTTCCCGGCCCCGGCTTCCATCGAATGTTGTGTCCTGCTCCTCGGAGAAATTCTTCCACAGACTTGGATCCATCCTGTCGATCACAACAGAGTTGCCGGAGACGCGCCTGTAGTCGACAGTAGACGCGTTTGATGCGTCTGCGTGGAGGATCTCCGCGTGAATTGCTGAGGATGTGGGTGCTGGAAAGTGCTGCATCTCGCTTCAGCCACCAGATCAGCTTCCATATAGATGGGTGCTGCACACCGCATAACTGTTCAATCCTGTGATTCCACGCCTCACATAGGTTGTTTGTCCGCTGTTCACCCTCTAGTGTGACTTGGTGGACATTCCACATGGCAGGGGGAAATAGTGGAGGAGTGCGGCGGATAATGACATTCTCTCCGTTTGGAGCCGCACGCTCAACTCTTCGAAATGTTCCTCTACAGTAGGTTCTTTTGAAGTAGTCGAGGAGGGGTTCCATTCCCTCTGGGGTACTGTTTTCTAGAAAGTCCAGTGCTTCCGGTAGATCCCCGATAGGGAGCAGAGCTAAAGCGTCTACCATTCCACAGAAAAGTTTTACCTCTTCTGAGTCTCTATAACGGTTGGTCATACCGAGCTCTTGAATCTTTCTCCAGGTCGATTGGGCGAGGTGATAAAAGCAGCCCTGCACTGTGATGTGGTCCCCAAGTACAGCTGATATGGCACGCATCATGGCCTGCTCAAAGTCGATGACTATTGTACTTGGGTCTGGTTCCATATGGAGTAATCTGCACTTGTCCACGATGGCTTGAAGGAGGAGCTCATAGCTTGCTTGCGACTTCCTCTGAAGCAAAGCGTACACAGTGGACACAGCACTATCGCCTAAAGGACAACGTATCACGTATAACTGGCAGAAGTGTTCTGGAGCAACAGCGTGATTGCCATCCATGTACCATGTGTCAGCTGTACAGAGTTGCTGAAGGGCCTCACTGGTACCGAAGACAATGACCCGAGTGTCTGTGTCTGGCCCGTTGTCATTGATAAGGAACTGCTGGGGATCTGGTCCTGATGTCTGAGCCCACTCTCCATCTATGATGAGGTTCTGCAGAGAGTCAGGTACGGCAGGGAAACGACCAAGGCGCTGGTTGCGGAGAGAGCGTTTCACTGAGTCCTCACGGCCCAATTCCGTCCTGGCTTCCACGTCAATCTCAGCAGCAGCTTGACTGAAGATTTGACATGGTTTGTCGAAGCTGTTCTTAGCTTGTTCTTTCATCCTCAGACGACTTTTGGCAGCTGATACTTTAGCCTCAGATGCATCATGGTTATGACGATTGCCTATTTGAGAATTACGAAGATCGAGAGTTGTTACTAAGGTACCCTTGCAGTCCGTGCCACGTTGTACACACCTCCATCGAATGTTGTTAGGCTTGGTAACCTGTTTGGTGTAAATAAAACCGTCCAAGATCACTTTTTGTCCACCCTTATTACTAGATATGACTTCCATGGCTGGCTCCTTGTATCTGAAATGAACCGATCACATTTCCTGAACACTTGTCAGTAAAGCAAACGCTATTTTTAACAGTGCGAGTTTAAAGCGCGCCAATACTGCTGAGCGCGGCAGAACTGTGGAAAAGCACGTGCATTATTGACAGAAAAAGCACGTGCATTATTGACATCCCATGCCATGCTCCAATTACGCAGGTGTGTGTGTGTGTGTGTGTGTGTGTGTGTG